>JAHQIW010004219.1:0-44340 GCA_019055375.1 Parelaphostrongylus tenuis | reverse complement strand
AACTAACACTGGCAACTTCTATGGCAGTCACCTTATATGCGATAGCATCGCTAAGTGAGATTCTTCATTCGAGCGATGTTCCTTTGGAGAAAAGTGGACGTGCACAACAACGTAGACAAAGACCACATCGATGTCGAAACGTCAATGGAGAATCGAATCTAATCGTGGGCTCCGAGATGACGAAGACTCCAAAAACGTTAGACCCATTAAAGTTCATTCATAAACTCCTGGTGTTAGCTGAATCATAAAAGTCGCTGCATTGAAAAATTCTTAGTTTATCTTTCTTCCTATATAGAATTAGATAAACCCTGCTATAGGTAGCGCAGACTGCGACAACAATTAAGCAATGATGGAGGGATAGGCATGCTCATTCTGATTAGAGCTCTTAACCATCTAAGAATGGGAATTTTTGTAGATCTATAACAATTCTTATTATTACTTGACCTCCAGGAATCACTCCACATCCAAACACGGTTGAGATTGAGACTAGCAACAATATCATGAATGGAGCGCTCGAAAGTCCAGTCTTCCTTGTAAGAATAATCATTTTCCTAAAATAGAATAGTGTCATAGAATCAACTATGTCTAATGTCTACATTTTTGTGTCAGATCATCCACGAGATAGCAACAGATTCGGCACTCGGCACCTATAAGAGGGTGACGTCGCATTAGCCGATCTTTAATTTTTCTGGTTTTTTCAATTGCTTCAAGGATCTTTAGTCGCTCTAATTCGAGATAAAATTTTAAAAGCGTATTTCGTGACACATTGTGCAAATGTGATGCTCAAAAAACCAGTTATCGAGGTGAGAAAATTCTGTCAAATTTTGATAAAAATGGACTGCGTGGGAGCGACAAGTTAAAGAAAAATTTCAGTGAATGCGCCAATTTTCAAGTTGCATCGCCTTATATTCGGTTCCCGCCTTCTTATTTCTGATGCTGCGACAATCGAGAAAGCGCCTGAATCACAGTTGCAGTTCTGAAAAATAAAGCCTTCCAAGAAGATATCGATAGATAAAAGCGAAGCATCATTTTCATTGCAAAGCTTTTCCTGCAACAAATTCTAAACAAAATTGCGTTTGTTAAACTGTAATGTTCTCATTAGCCTCTCACATTCAGCACGCTCAGAATTATAGTTTTAACAGAGGGGTCAACTGATAGCCAAATCAAGTACATCTGTAGAAATGCAACTGCATGGTTAAGAGGCATTCGTGTAATAAGATGTTACCAAAAATCCAGTAATATGAGGAAGCTGACGGAAAATCAGAGTCAAGATTGGGTCCTAGAAGAAACAGCTGCATGAAGGCATCAAATGCTGCAGTGAGATAGGAAAATAATTAACTTTGTTGAAATCGACAATGTATCGACATGGGAAAGCACAGTGGACGATGTTTGAGAACGCATGTTGATGCATATAAGCAGACGCTACCATGTCATCTTTCAAACGTTCAAGGTGAATGTTCACAGAACGCCGTCTTTCCGTAATTTTCGCACCATGATGCAAGGAAAACAATTTTTGTTATTGTACATTTACATAGTGATAACTGATTTCTTGGTGTGACGGTTATAAACTCTTCAGTCGTCTCTCCATTTCTGTAATGTTTTGAAAGATCATTTGGAAAGTTTGAAATTTTCTATGCTATACTAAGTGATCAATACGACTCAGTCAGTTTCCGAGGTTTTGAAGACCTGAAAATGTCTACCCACAACAATGCTTCAAGGAGATATTGCTGCACTACAGAGAAAAAAAAGCAACAGAATTTGATGCCATTCCGACATTTTCGCAGTTGGATTATAGTATACTAGTCTCTCTGTTCACTGAATTGCTGCGGAGCATACGATGGCCTAGATTTCGAAATTTGAAGAGCTCTTCTGTGGCCGCGCATCTCCAACAATTATTAGGCTTCGAAAGAAAGTTCTCGAGTATGTAGAAAACTGAAAATTCATGCAAGAATTCAAACAAAAGCAGCAAAAGCAACTATTCTTCAAATGAAAGGAAATCGTTTTCTACGACTTTCTGCCATCGGCGCGATAAGTTTCGAATCTGGTCGAAGTAGCATTCCTTCGACATGGAATCAAAGAACTCTTGACAGCATCTTCAGCTTCATCGAACGATCAATTTGTTGGACGTCCTGAATGAGGCTTGTCTTCAAGGTCAAGATCTCCAGCATTGAGAAAACGTTGAAACCACCGTTCAGCAGCAGATTTGCTTGTTGTGCCTTTCTTTCAACTTCGTTAATTTCGTCGACTGTAGCTCGATGTGAAAGACCCTTTCGCCAATGATGACGCAATAAAACACGAACTGCGATTATGTGGTTAGACAGGTGGAGGCTTGTGACAAAGTGGAAACAAAGAAGAATAGTATTTAGCCACATAGCGGGAAAATCTCACATGAGAAAGTGTAGTGTTTCCGTGATATACATGGGAGTTATCCCATGCTTATTGAAGTGCCTCGAAACTTCTTTCCAGCGTAATAGAAATATTTAAGAAACCATCCTTTCGCTGTGAAGTCTCATCCGAATAGTAAACGACACAGCAGTGTTCGAAGCAGAAAGTTTTACATCATTTCAAAGTGTTTCGAAAAGTCTCCGACTTGGAATGCAGTGAATTTTGTTTCAGCTATTCGCGAATGACAAATCGAAAGCACCGTCAGCGCTGTATTATCATAGACCCTGTTTATGAGTTGTACAAGCCGTGATTGAAGCTGAATAAGCTATTGCGTTTACAGCCGTTTCAGTGTTTGAGACTTCCGTGTCGTTTTGGTTGAATTGCGAACAACGAACAATTTCGCTACAGTATTCTCCTGCACTTCCAATACGATTTTGTCATAAATCCGCGAATTTCAAGACGTTTTTTTGTGTGGAATGCATCACCTGTATAATCTGTTGTCTCGCTGATTGTCGAGTGACTAGAGCGGAGCTTTCCTTATTTCCTAATACGTCGAACAGCCTCAGTAAGTCCTCCTCATTGGAGGGATTGCATGGGCATCATGTCCTTCTTATAGGTTTTTTGTGAAGTTAGACCGTATCAGATGGCTTTCATATTGTGTGTTAGACATTTCAAAGGATTCTCCCGGTTTACGTCTATCGTCCATCGGCTGTCATCACAAAGTATTATATGTCCAGCCTAAGGATCGCTGACATCCTGGGGTGTCGAACGGCGCACTCATTTTCCGATCGTTGCCACAGATCAGATTTTCGAACCCTTCTCCCATTTGAGAAGACCGGACACTTTGCATCGACCTTTCGTTCTTGCGTTTCATACTCCAAATGATCTTACATCCTGCGTACGTAGCGACTAGTTTTTTGAAACATTTCTAGAGGCAAACGTAATCGCTGGTCGAAGTTGGTATGGAGTTGGATGTTCTTTGTGTTTTTCTACATCGTCAGTGTCTCAAACGCTCTCCAAGTGGCTTGCTTATTCTTGCTCAGCTCTGAATCTTAGTTGTTCATCATATTGACTATGCGAACTAAACTCTCGCATTAAACCTTTCGGCGATATTGATTTTGTTCAAGGTGAATAGGCATTCGAAACCACTCCGTTCTTGATAAACATCGTTTCTGTGAAATTTGATCGAGAAACCTATCCCTCCGAAAATGTTCTCGAAATCGGTCAACGCTGGTTCAGCTGGCTAACATGAGGTCAGAGGAAAAGTAACTGCGGTTCTAGACCAAAAATTTTACATTATTACAACTTGTTCCAGACCATCTTTATTAGTGAAAATGGGAACTATTACAATCAACCATATTAGCCACTGAGAAGTAAGTTTGTTGAATCTGTTGTATTTCAATTGATGCTTCGAGATTCGACGGACTCTTAGAAAGGGCTTTCTACGTCCTGTTGATTGGATGAGCGTTTTCTGTGCTAATAAGATGGCGAGATGTATGAAGAACTAGTATGGTGGGCGACGAAGTTGCCTCATCCGCTATAGTCGTCGGACCGCGCGCCCCCACCACTTCTTCAAAACGCTACCACAAACCTGTTGGTTGCAGAAACGTGCAAAAACATGCATGTAAGACGCATAAAATGATTTTGAAAATTCATTAAATCCCAAGGCTTCAATTTTTAATGCCACGAATGTACAGACTTATTTCTTGATGGTAGATAGTTGATTGAGTGGTCTTCACTCTGTCCAAGCCAATCAGAATAGCGTGTATCCTGCTGATCCTCTCTTTGAAAGCCTTTCTTATTGGACAGAAACTTTTCCATAACGCTTCACCTTTGGAAGTTCACAAGAGAAACGCCATCGTTTAAAGTTACTTATATGGACAGAAATATGCCAATCACTATAAATATTGACGAAAGGAAGCAGAACTGTCGGCTTACATTATTCTTTGCAGCAAATTTTAGTTCAGCAAAGATTGCACTCATCGCTTTAAATTTTCTCTCAACACACACAGATTCAGTGCCTTGTTCTCTGACAACAAACCTTTTCTACTGTCAAAGCAAATCATTTGGAACGTTTTAACAACAGAACTCAAAAACCACGTTGTAGAAAAAACAACTACGTAAGGTTTGAAGTGTTGTAAATATGGCATCTATATTTTGCACTGTGCTGGTAACCTGGAGTCCAGTTAAATAAAAAAAAAACCCAGGTGCCTTTTGAAGGTGCGATCACACCAGCTAAGCTGCAGCTACCTTTATTTTTTTCACCCATCTCAAGTTTTTAATAAAATAAATGTTTTAAAAGGGCCGTGTGGATCTTTGATTTCTCGGTAGGAGCACAAAAATTGTTATCAAGTGGCTTTGTATAGTAGCAATCAATAGATTCAAGCGATTGTGCGTTTTTTTACCGATAGCCATCTTCAAAATTCTGTCTACCGATAACCTTCTTCAAAATTGTGCGGTAGGGAGAATGTTCATTAGTCGATCATCATATTCTTCCATAATTACCTGCGATTTTGTTCAACAGTTTTCCATTTGATGATTAATTAGCCACAAAGATTCTCAAAAGCCTTTATAAGCTCTGTTACAGAAGGGTTATCTAAATTTTCATGCATAAAATTTCGTCACAGTGAAGACAATTTCAGTTAACGTATAGTTTATCTTTCTCTCAATTCTAATATTTTACAAAATTTTTTCAAAACATACCCTCCGAAAGAAATTTTTTTCTCGCCCAGATTGAAGCGAAAAGAAAGACGGTGCTCCACAATCATTACCCGTCTCATGATATTGCTACGAATACTGATCAAAGTTGAATGCGTGACTTGACGATTTTTCGTTTGATCAAGCACCAAGCAGTTTTACACAAAATTCTTTTTTGCGAAGAACTTCACAATCAGTGACATTTAATATCATCAAATTTTGAGTGCTTTATATTTTTTTACACTTTCTGGAGATATGGACTTTGAAAAGGGCAGCCATGCGCCTTTTCTATGACTTTTCTAACCAATGACGAAGATTGCGGCCTTTCATCGTCTCCAATACCGCGCTGAATTACGAATATAAATGGAAAAGAATCACAATGTACACTACACAACGAATTTTCCCACACTTCAGTGCCATCTAGTTGAACGTTCGATTCTTTTTTTTTTGTCCTTCTTCCTTCAGCTTGGGAACTTTTCACCATGTCTTGGAGCCACAAATAAATGTATGTTTAGAGTAAAAAATTTTTTTTTTTGTATTGCACACAGTACCAGAGTTTCTTTTTGATTCCTGGTGAAAATAAATATAGCGGGAAGAAAGATTTAGTGATTACGACAGAAGCTAGAGTGAAGAATAGAACTGAATAATGTTCGTCATATTGTATTCAGAGGACGGGTTCAAAAAAACGCAGTGTTCAGGAAGGTTTCTGACATTATCCACGAATCCGTTTCTACTTTTCTAGACAATCGGCAGGACAATCCCACGAGTAGCTGATTGACGTGCTTCACTGAAGCTGGACCATTAGGGTCGTAGTCGCAACCGCGCCTCCATGTCATCGAGACGGTGGACGGTTTCGTAACCTGTCGGCTCCGTGAGAGGTCGTTGTCTCACTACTCCATTGCGATCCTATGATCTCATTCCTAGTCGTTTTCTTTCTGTTCTCATCATATTAGTCACTTGCAAAGCTCAATGTATTGCAAACGAAGCGTATGACGACGGCGGCGCGCCAACTCGTGATTTCTGTTTGACTAGCCACCGAGGGATGGGTTAGTCCCTATATATACTCGCCCAGAATCATGCTGACGTAAATAATCACCCACTGGTTCCCTCCTTCGGTGTTCTCTTCTCTTCGATTCTGTTAGATTCTTCTCCGGGACAAGCATAACGCATCCTCGGAGTCCGCCGGCTAGTCAAGCCTCGCAGCTCATTGATCACGATATCGATTCGCATTCATCAGTCTCTGGTTATCGTCACATAGTTCTATGTCGTCATGATTTAAATATTATTAGTATGTTACCACTGTGATGATGTATACATGTTTCAGGTTGTTGTTTAACCGACTACATCGTTGTTGTTTGGTAGCACCATTTTGTTGTCAGATACTACTACGCCATTGGTCTTATATGGATGAATTCCATAGTTCATCTTGCGAATCTGTACTCACTATAGTAAACCAATCATCTATCATGTCCAAGCCCACTACAAAGTCGATAGTAGCAATCCAACTCAATCAATCAATCGTACACACACAAAGTCAATCCTCACCTAGAGGCAGGACGATCGGAGGTACTAAGCAGAAACCCTCCTCCTTCAAATAAGTGCGCAGGAACTCTTCGTACCTGCGCCACAACATACAACTTAGTATAGCCTCGAGTACTATAATATCTTAATTTGGTTTGCAATTAGATCTACTATTTTGTGCAACGATGGAAATACGGAATATCATTCTAACGTTCAGGATGGATATATACTCTAAACACAGTCACTTAAGAAGGAAATATTTCCTTGCCAGAAGTCCATAGAATACGGTAGATGAGGCACGGTTCGGTGATCCAATTTTTGAACTTTGCAGCGTCAACTGTGTATTATATTTCAACGCAAAAAAAATGTTTCTGGAGCGGACTCTAACCTCGATATGAGCAACCGTGAAGCAATAACTCTAATCAATCCCTCTCAGAAGAGGACGAAGGCGTCCGAAGCGCTGTCCGAATAAAATTTTTGCAGCACTTTTGTATTAGCTTCCAAATCCTAGAAAATATTGTACATAACTACCGTGTGAGAAGAACTAGTTTATTTTTACTAGCTTGGACAGATATGAGGCAAAATTTGTAGAAACTTGTCGATTTCGTACAACATATAATGCTGTGATCGGTTAAAAAAGTTTTGGATAACTTACCAACGACTTCAGCCGCAGGCAATGAATGAAATGCATGTCAGTTTGCTGAGACAATTCCGGTCTTGTGAAATATCTTAAGCTATCAGCTGTCTCCTTTCATCTTGATGAGCTGATCTTCGTTCGTTTTGTGTAATCAACACTTAAGCCCAAATGTCGTCAAAAAATGAGCCGTTTATCGTCATAAATGATGCGCTTGCAATGCTGTCATTGCTATGGATTACCATTTGTTTCATACCACACTTAATCATCGCGCTTCGTCAATGTTTCCTTTTGCTTACCAGATAACAAAATCTGCTTTGCTTTCTAACCAAATTTTTGCAAAACACAAGTAATTTTGGGATTATCCGTGTCCTCTGAACTCAGAACCACATGTAATATATTTGAAAAGAATTTCCACTCTACTGGTGTCGCTTCAGTTGTAGCCGAACGATGTGGAGCTCTACTCAATTCTGATGAGTAAACGCAATACAAAAAAGCAAATTTTTCTAAAATATTTCTATTCTGCAAACGATAAGTCGAAGACACAGTCATCGGCATAAATTCGGCAGCCGTTATAAAGGAAATTTACGGTGGCTGCAGGGAAGCTGAATGAGTAGCTTAGCGCCGTTTTCATTGCATTGCTGAGCGACAAGCAATTTCAACATGGGATTGTTCTCGTGTCTGTCATGTGTTTCTGCAGACAGGAAACGTTGAGGCTTAAAAAAATACCATAGCTAGTGATCTGGCAATGCACTTCTGAACCTTTTATGACGTCTTTATGGGCACTTCTACAGTACAAGACGCATGTTTTAGCCTTCCAGCCTCGTCAACTGCACGGTGCCTTATGTGGGAACTAACTCCTTGTAAGAGAGAACCTTCACATTTAAAGGAATGGATGACAAGCATGTTACACTGCCACGTGCAAAGTGAACATTTCACTTCACACGCTGCGGAGTTAATAGCTGTTTTTGTGGGGCCTGAGGACAAGATTTTAAGAATATTATCCATTGATAGACGAGAGCGCAGACTCATTAGTGGGGACGCATCCTTAGCGATGATTCTCCAACGTCTAGCAATTTTTTGGGGTCAAACTTTACAAATCACTATTATATTAGAAGTAGTAGCAAACAAACTTTTTGAAGATCCAAAAGATCTGAAGGACGTGTTATTATTACAGTGACTGTGGAAATGGTCGGTAATAGTTGAACTGCAGTGATTTTCTCAGTGACATCTCATTCGTTTAGATTATTTAAAGACACTGGGTACATTGGAACCCTCCATAAATCAAATATAGGTTCAAGAACATTGAACTGACCTTTAATATGGGCAGCAAATAGAGTGCTTCTAGAACAAATTTGCAGCATTTGAAAATACTTAATGATTACTCACAGTTGGAAACTGGGTCAACACCCAAATGGTTTTACAATGTTTGCGGCTCTTTTTCAGGTCAAGTCTGCTGAGAGCATCGTACCTGTATGTGGAATGGCATTTAGTGATCAATATACAACTACAACAAGGCCACCGACAAGTATAGACGAAAATTCAATAATTGCTCACTTTAAATGTGTCCTTAACTCAAGATGCAATGAAGAAGGCTGTTTGGAACACGGATCTGACAAAGGAACTTTTTTGAACTCCTCAACTTTGCATTTGGTCTTAAGGCTTTTTTTTGAAGCTATGATTTCTCTGGTCATTATATGAAAAAAAATTAATAGAGTGAGATTGTTGGATTCTGTTTTTCTCGATAAACCAAGATCTCTGCAATATCGCACATTTCTCACAATTGCTGTCACCCAAAATTTCTGTCATAAAAGAGCGCTCTGAGTGAAAAAAGATGGATTCAATTCATTTATCTCAGTTCATTTCTCATCCCTTTGTGATGAAGATTTTTCCGCTTTTCTAGTGATGGGTCTCACATTTATAGGATACGATCAATGGGCGGTTAAGGTTATACTTAGATGGAAACGTTATATAGCTGGAATATGGAGCACACACCTATAATTTGTCTAAATGTATAAGAAAATATTCTACGCAATCGAGTATTCTCGATATTACGGTTATAATAGGTGTTTCGTGAGCCTCGGTGAGGCAATTTTTTAATGTGTTTATATTTTTGTTAATAGAGATGAGAGAAACGGGGGTGACGTTCTGCTCTCTACAAAACTAAAGCCTATAACTAAAACTCTTGAAAATCAGGCATATACTTGAGATCGCTGAAATTTATGCTGTTGAATGGTTTTTGGAACTCTGAATGAAAAACCTGCCAGCGAAAGATGTTTGAGTCTGTTATACTATTTCATTTTTACTTCTGCAATATGTTGAGATCCATTTAAGAAATAAAACATACCCTTTGAATCCCCGAAATTCAAGCTGTTAAGTAACTGCTAGAACGTCAGAAAAGAATAAAAAAAACTACGGTTCTTTCTGATTAGGAGGGAACAAATGAAAAACCGATCTCATTCGCTGAAGAGCAATATGTAGCAGAGCTAGTAGCCATTCGATAGCTGAGACTTGAGGCTACAGCCACACTCCGCCGGTTTCTGAAAAAGGCTTATTTTGGCTCTCCAACAAGGGGAGATTTTTTGGCTTCAGATACGCATATTTCTCGCCGGACAGAGCTCTTTCTTCGGTTTGTTAATAATAATTCGAAAGCAAAATCGAGTTTGATTCGAGCGCTGTGCTTATTTCCTAGAAAGGCCGTTTCTCTGAAATGCAGCAGGTTAAATAAGACGCAACGGAGCTTGTAAGAAGTCGACTTCCCACGTGGGAGCAAAGGTGTCCCGCGCGAATCACGTGGTGCTGACTGCAGTGGCCAATGAACGGTGTTATGAACGCATGGAGAGGTAATGCGTCAGCAGTCACGTGGCCGCCACATCCACCACGACGTGAACTGGCTTTAGATCGTCCATTCTCACATACCGATTTCAACCTATTTTACCTGCTGCGTTGCAGAGAAGCGGTCTTTCAGGATGTCAGCACAGCATTGGCATAGAGAAGCACAACGCTATCTTATGATTACTAATAGTTCAAAAAATGAGCTTTATCTGGCGTGAAATATGCGCTAGTTTTGTGTGGAGATCACAGCGTTACAAAAGGGTGTTTTGAAAAACCGGCAGCGTGGGGCTGCAGCCAGATATCTCAACTTTCCAATGTTTACCCCACTCCTTTGAAAAGTTCCTCTCCAGCGAAGGAGGACGGATTTTCATTTGTTCCCTCCTAATCAGAACAAACGAGAAATATTTTTTTTTTTTTGGAATATGGGTGCGGATAGGCGAAAAATCACTAGGAATACCTCTTTGAAGACACATAGTTCTGACCAATAGTCTGCATAATGCCGATGTTCCAAACTTCTTACTTCTCCCACGCTCAGAATTTCTTCACTATCCGTAAGTTCTTAATAATTTCTCAAATACGTCATCTTTAAATAACTAGAAATAAACGAATAAACTGATATAAGCTCAGCTATAGTGAAAGGTACCGATGAACCGGTATCACATCCAGAATGGAACCCCCTTCTAGATAAATTACTCATTGTTTTCTTGTGTCTACTCATTATTATAATTTTTGGGCCTTGTATAGCATCATGGAAGTTCAATGCCAAACATTTCTATTGTCATATCCATTTTCCAATTAAGTATAATTGATTGATTGTCAAATTCTGTCTGATTGAGTGTAAATTAGTGTTTTTACTCCATACAAGATAAATGTGTCTGAACCAGAACTAAATGATCAAGTAGAGAAAAACTTGTTCTACCAAGGTAATACAAAGATTCCCAGAAGTTTTTCAAAAGGAGAAAAAAACCCTGATCGAACAACGAAGATCGCGCTATCTGGTCTGCGCATATCCCTTCTATAGCGGTTCCTTAAGGGTTAATTTTCTACCCGCTATCCGAGGACACCCACGTGCTCTCTCGCCTAACCGGGAAGAGATTTTTCAATGAGGGTGGTTCGTGGTTTGTCGCACAAAGTGCCGTAAAACCCAGCACATTTCTTACAATACTTTCCCGATTATTGCAAGAAATTTGCAATTTGCACATCAGATAAAACGCATCATTCTACTCCTAGAGGCGAAACTACCACTGTTGTGATAGCAGTAGTAAAAACGAGAGCGTGCGATCAGAAGGCTTCGAATTAGTGTAATATGCGAGAACTCTACACGAAAACTGCCGGCTGGCGCAATGATTCCCCATTCCTATTTTTGCTACCAGCTACTGTGGTAGACATGGAAACATTCTCACAGGAAAACGGATTCGTTTCAAAGAGCTCTACAGTTCTCAAGATCTGAATGCCCGAATAGATGAATTTATCGAACGATTATTTCTACATGTCATTTAGTTAAGTTTAGCTGCCACATAGAGTCACTTTTATGTTGTAGATGAGTAAACTTTTAGTTAGAATTAGGGAGTGGTGCTCTGTAAGCTAAGTTCAACTATTTATTCTAAGCCTTCCAATGTTTTCATCCGAATTTTTGTTTTCCTACTGGTTAGGTTCTGGCAAGTAGTGAAGCAATATCCTCTACTCATGAAAGATGTTCTTTTAGTGACTTCTCATTTACAGAATTCTTACCACTTTCAAGAAAGTACTAGACACAAAATTATCACGTCTTAAAATCCAGTACAATTCACAACATCACTACAAGTAAACAACCATGTGATTTGTCACTTTATTGCTGTTGTAACACTACATCATTTCGAGTAAATAAAAGTGTATATCTAAAAGCGCATGTCTCAAGCACGTCATACTTCAATATCAGTTTCCCGCCGACTTTGACAGATGCTGAGAAGAAGTGTAATTTAATGGGACCCGACGTCAGTATTCGAATCGCTCTGTTGAATACACTTTGCCACATTGTTCTCGACCATTTCGCCAAAATGATATTTGAGGTCTACATGGAAACTTCTTAGTGGAATGAACTTCGTAAAGAGGAAAGTAATTTGAACCGAGAGAGATCTTGAGATTGACGTGTGATTGGCAGGAATAGCTTCTACAGTCATACATCCCATTACGTTATTTCCCTTTTTAGTGCAAATTCCCGTCACAGTGCTACCGGCGACGATGCAGTTCTGCTTATTCGCATCGTCCACTGCGTGGAATCATAGGTTATAGCAAGAATTATAGCAAACCTCTTCTATTACAATAATTCTACTGTGCCTGAAATCTGAGAAATGGATGCTCATACTAAACTGACGTTGGGCCGCCGCGTCCGTTAGACCATTAAGAAGAACTTCTTAACATTGCATTAGTGCAAATGTAGTTTTAACTTCAACTTGACTCAAAATGTTCGAGATTACAATGTCGGGTAAGAGTGCGCTCCGGCCTTGATGATCGAGAACATCAAAGACCTGGATAATAAATTTTTTTGGATAGAGTATATTTGTGACTGTTTCTAATAAAATTATGCAAAGGTCGTTAAGTGTTAATGGAGGCTCAAGAAATTTTGGGCAGTTAAAATTCACTTCTTTCACCTTATCATGATTCGCAAAAAATTCAAACAGGATTTGAAAGTTGTAAATTCACAGTTTGCATTACAAGACGTTCTACGAATGCTTTAGCTCCCGCCTCATTCGCTGCGATACCAGCATCCCGATTAGAAACTTCAGGTTTGCCGGCGTAAACCATAGCGACAGGCAAGGTTGTGAAACCCGTGACAGTGAACGTTTCTAGTGCTTGCTGTAAGAAATTTCTAACTTTTCTTAATGCATAGTAGAAAGCTGTGTTGCTGAGTCAGACTATTTTTGAGCCTTTATTGTTACTAAAAATTCAAATTTTATTCTGATAATGTATTTTGAACCCTTCAGGAAGTCTGATATGGCACTTACAATTACTAGACACGTGTTTCAGTCTTTTGGTCTTATCAGGATCACGATGCCTTTCGTGTCAGCCAGTCCCTTGTAAAGGGATATACTCCGACACATGAAGGAATCGACGACTAAAATGCTACACTGCACGCGCAAAAGATTGACTCATACGAAAGCCACCGTGCTGCTTATGAAGCTATAAGGTTGAAATACGTGTCTAGAACTTTATAAGTGCCACGTCAGACCTCATGAAAATGAACGCATGAAAGCTTACAATATGTTATAAAATGAAAGTTTTACAATATGTTAATACATCTTATTTCTTTGAGCGATGTCTGTGAAAACAGTTAACTATAAAGGCACTAAAGGCGTTGAATTGAAAACAAAAATTTACACCCTCGGATCACATCAGTCAGAAACAACAACAAATTTGGCACTCAGCATTTATATGTTAATGATAAGCTCTTTGGCTTTTTCCAAAACAGGGATTTTCAACTATTTAAATTCATAGAACATTGCCAACGAGTTTTGTCGCATATTTGGTGCTCAGGATTACTGACGAATCAGTCACTGAACTTAGATACATGTTAAATGTTCAATGGCAATAAACCGCGTGGAAGAAACCAATCAAACAGAAATTCCAGTGAATGCTCCAGTTTCGCAAGTGACACAGCTTATCCCAATTTTTGCCAAAATATAAAAAAAACATTCGACCGATTGGACACGGAAATCAGACTGCACCTTCGAAAGAAAATGGATAAAAGAAAACTTTGATTGGCAGAAAACAAAGGCGACTTTCGCTGCTGAACGTTTTTGACAACAGATTTCTAAGAAGTAGGAATGCTTCAGTAAAGCTCTGGTATTATCATTAGCCTTTCACATGTGAGTACTCCTTAGAACAATTTCCACTGACGAAAAGCCTAACTGGCAATAGAATCGAAAACATCTATGAATGTCCTTAAGACTTATGAAGCAGACAGGGATGATGTAGCACCAAGACATTAAAATGAGGAAAAAGGAGGGAATCCTTGATAGAGTTGGTCACGGAAAAAACAACCGCATCAACGCAATCAGGTATTGTTTCGAGAACTAATAATGTTACACCTGATAGGATCAGCGATGTACCGAATGGAAAAGTAAAGTAGGCGCTTTCAGAGAAACGATCACTAGATAGAGGCATCTTTATCCATCACTTTAAAAGCTCCAATTTTCTAATAAAGATGGATGTCTATGGCAAACAAGCGGTTTCTTTTTAATTGCCTCCACTATGTAGACGAAACAAAATTTTTCCTCTGCATTGCGAATAGTAAAGTTTCGCTTTATTTGTGTAACGGTCACAAACTCTTTTATAGCTCGCCTGATTTTTGCGAAAGCTTTAAAAAGGATGGTCTGGAAAATTTAAAAGTTGTTTTCATCAAACAAGCCAATCAATTTGACTTATTTAGTATTTTGGGTTTCTGATGTAATCAGGAAATTTTTACTCAGAGTAGTACTTTGAAGCATATACCACTTTTTTGGTAAAAAAAAAAGATTTCCACGCGATACAATTGTAGTATTTCCGTCAGCGAATAGCAGTAGCGCTCGTTCTTCAGTTCTAAAATTGTTATACAGCTGCGGCGGATTGGTTTCCGGATTTTCTAAAGCTTCTTACTAACTGTTGCACCTCCAATGAGCTCAAGAATGTTTGTTTAAAAAAACTTTTTCCTGTGGGAACCCTACTTTGAGTGAGCAACATAGATTGTGTGTGAACCAAGGTCTTCAGAAAAGTATCATTTTTTTCTGATCATAAGTTGCATCCAGTGTACGAGTTCAACATACAATACCAATGCAGAGATGTTCAACCGAGGGGGCCAACTACTCAGAGTGTGTAACGTGATTCTGATTCCCTTACTGAATCGCACTGGAAAATAAGTGAAAAAAACTATTTACTCTTCAAAACTTATACTTTTTGAGATATCGAGTGATTATCAATACTCGATCGGAAAGCCAAGCATGAGTGATGGCGAAACATGCGAAGCACCCAAACGTGAAACGTAATTGTTTGTTCGTCGTTACTACACCGCATCAAAAACCTATATCTAGAGGCAACTGAGAAATTAAGTACATACTTAGAATCGTCCATTTTAGACTATCGAATGGCTTCAGAAAATCCACTAAAAAATACTTCATCTGGCGAAAAGCCAATCAATCACGACTGCAAAAATACGCTGTACACTCCGAAGGAAAAACGCAATTGTCTATTTGGTGCTACAGCTCACTAGGGAGGAGTTTTCAAAAGCCAAGCATAGCATCAGAGCCGCAATTTTTTCAGCTATCGAATAACTACTCAAAGTCTAATGAAAGTCTGTGTTCTACGGAAAAACCACGAAAATGCGCGTGTACCATGAGTAATACACGTGGTCCTGAAAAGATAGTGCGCGCAGGAAGCCCTGCCAATTTTTTCAGATGATTCAGTAGTAAAAAATACTGTTTAACAAAATGAATTCATGTTTAGAAGAAGAATTATGTTTGTTATATCAACACACACAACATTAAGCAAAAAAATTCCATATTAAATTCTCGATGTTGCTTCCTTCAACCTTTATACAATCACGAAATCTCCTGTGAAGTTTTCCAACACTGTTCGCACATGTCTTCATACTTTGGCCCTGTCCGTACCCATATTCACAAGACCATATTTTTTTCTTCTTTCTAGAAAGATCACTCAACAGCTTAAATCTCAAAAATTTGAGTGATGTACTCAATTTCTGAATGGCATTTATAAAACGCTGTGACAGTAAAAAATAAATTTTATTTCATACTCAGATGTTTTTCGCAGAGTGAAGCTTTTCCGTAATCCATAGGATACGTTTTTTTTTTGGACTAAAGCTTTTCCCTTGGAAATTTCAGCAATTATTCCGTAGCACAAATTTCGACAAATTTAGTAGTGTTTTTCTTTTCAGAAAAAACTTTTATTGCGTGAACGCTGAAATTAGAACTGCATTTCACAAGTACCATGCATACATTGTACCGGTATGTGAGTGGATTTCGCATTAATAATCAGTCGACAGATCGAACAAAATACTTTTTCTATTCAACCGCTTCTAGCGATGGTATAATGTTTGAAATATACCCAGTGATGTAGAGTGATGTGCAAAACTTCCGCGTCAGACGGGACTACAACCCGCACCTCACTTTATCCGAAAGCGCGTGCTCTATGTGACGACACTACTGACACCATTTTGCAGAACACTCTTTCTACGCTAAAGTTTTGCACATCACTCTACATCACTGGAGTGAATCAGTCGACATCTCAAATCTCGAGAATTTCAATGGTGTGCTTGCTTTCTAAACTGATTTCTAAGAAAAGCGCCTCAGTGCGTGGTACAGTTAGAAGATTACTGGGGTTCGCACTCGGCGCATGGCACGGCACATGTGAATTGCGATGGGCGATAAAACGGAGGCGAGTGTGAGATTTTTATTTTTTATCTGTAACAACGCACTGAAAAGTCCTTCTCAAAAAAGTCCTGATTATATTATTAAAATTGTTGAGACCTGTGCTATCTAACGGCTGTCAAAAATCTGATTGAAAAAACTGTGTCCAGCGAAACATGCTTGAGTGCGGGAAGAAATTTTATTTTTACTACTACAACATAATATAATGAACACCTTTAGAACAAATACGCCGTTAAAATTTTTGAATTCAAACTGTCGAATATTCACTAAATCGTGCAAAAGGAACAAAAGATGTTTTTTTGAATATGAGTGCGCAGAGGGGCTGAGTAGCCAAATTGGTATTCCTGACCCAAATTTTTGAAGCCTTTACTAATGCTGTTAATATTTTGCTTACATATTCATTCAGAAATCAATAATTTATGCAATCAGTATCGATCAATAGCAACTCATCGCTGGACAAAGCTATTCAACGATTTACCCGCGTTGCATAGAATTTTCTTGCTACATGCAACAATTCGTGCGTTTATAGGCAAGAAACACAGAATCCTAGAATAATCTTCTGTACTGCATGGGATTCCGACCATTTTTGCGTTTGTAAATTATAAAAAATTGGAAATGTACGAAGCCTCATATAAAAACTAAGTTATGGTAGGAGTTATTGATGACCTGACTTTGCATGCACTGCGCAACATCTTGTCTGACAAACTATTAATTCTTCTCCAATTTTCAATCACTAGTATAACTTGTAGTGAAATGTATTAGAGCTGATAAGAGTATATAATTATATTTCTTGTAAAAGTTATTACAACTGAAAGAACGCCAACATCGCTTTTTGTTTGTTTGCTTAGTAAAAGAGAGCTTTTTATTCGAACATAGCCGTTGTGTTCGCACCAAAAGCATACGAGTGTGTAGAGAAAATCGCGAACTATCGAAAAATTATGGTGAAATTCAGATTCATTTTCAAAACGGTAGAAAAAACCTAACAGACTATTGAAAATCGCTCACAGAAGCCGTTTGCAATGCGCATGGCGAACACTGGTACAAAGTCCAACTGGTGGCCCTGAAAAAGATATATGCAGATCGTAGCTTTGATCCTATGCGATCTAGGCGGCCTAAATTGACTATAATATTTTAGCACCTTCTCCGCACTTGTCCTACATAATTCCTCTGCATCGCTGGCTCTTTTGGAATCACAAGACTGACGTCCATTCCTATGCTGTAAGCCATTCATAGTCGGCGCATCGCTTGCCTAACTCTGAACTTGAGAAATGGATACTCACGAGTAGCATGCTTGTCAGTTTCGGAGAAACACAGAGGTGTTCATTCTATACAGAAGGCTCCTAATCGCTTTCAGGTAAACTATAGGTCACTTAGTAGCACAATTTGAGCAACAAGACAATGAAATTCGACGAAAGGAATAACGCCAACTTTGCTGTGCTGATGACACTTTCTTATAACGCAGAGCGTAAGCCAAGGAGAACGAATGTTGACCGACTTCGAGAACGCTTGAGTGATTAGTTTCCGACGAAATCCCACGAAAACAATGCTTATAAGAAATGCATTGGTTTAGAACACCCTATACATTGGACTGGATTCTTCCGAATGCTCCATTTGCATCTGCCTACGTCGGAAAGTCAATGTAATGAAGGACCCATCTCAAAATTCAGCAGGAAGAAGAGAGCGGTATGGGGAGCGTATATGAGTAGCGAGAGTATGGCGAAAGAAACGAGGCGCATTTAATTTGGTGCAGCTTTTCAACTCACAGATTAAAAAGCTATACAAGAATGGTTTTATGAAACACCTCAGCTATGCAATTCATGAGAGCGATGAGAAGCTGCGCATTCAACATTACTCACCGTTCACAGAATCACACAAAAATGACTGCTGTATCACACCGGACTATGTTTACGTTTGTCATACGCTAATAAAGAAGTTCATGTGCAATAAGTTTGCGCTAGGCAGTCATCATCACACGGTATAAAATAGTGAGAATTTTGATTTCGTCATCACCCGATTCTGCGCTCTAGGTCAGACCATAACTTCACAAAATTACTCAAGTGTTTTTCTTGAGTCCTCGACTATTTAGAGTTATAAAAATTCGCAAATAATCAAAACGCCTGGTTAAAAAACAGCCCTGTGAGGTGGAGAACAAGTTTTGTTCTTATCAAAGCGCAAAATGCCGGAAAACTAATGAATAGTGCTTGGTGTAGGCAAAAGCTAAATCACTAGTGGCAATAGTTGTCCTCTATTTCAAAGTCTTTTAGTGGCTTACGGGCAGGGAGGTATCATCAAAAGCACACAATAACGTTTTTTTTTACCTCGAAACTGCTTTTTTCACAGCGTTTCTAAGAGAGCGAAACGTCAAGAGGATAGAAGTGTTACCATTATCGCGTATTCAACTCACTGTACGAAAACCGTCAGTGCCATATTGGCATGGGAGTTATCTCATGCTTATCAAAGTGCTTCAGAAGTAGAATTTGCACTTCTCACAACCAACAATTTGCTACCAGTTTTCCCTATGTAAGTAGAACACGGGATTCTCATAGTATCATTAGTACTAGGAAGATTACACAAAAGTATTTAATTTACAGATCACAGAGGACAGTGAAATATCAACCACATTAACATCAACAGGGTAGGGTGATTATTACACACTGAGTGCAAGGAAATTCATAATGGAGACATAGCTTTTGTACTTGTGAGAATTCTGGGCATTCATTGCTCAGTCATTCAGAATAAATATCTTAAACTTTTCTGCTTTATGACGTACTAGATAGATTAACAGTAAATACATCTAATGTAGGAAACGCTATTGCTTAAACGATGAGATAATGACATCTAAATTTGAAAGCTGTAAAGGTTTTAGAATGCAGTGATCACAAATTTCACGCCAAAAAATGCACAACAAAGTCATTTTTCTATCATACCTTTTATAGTGGTGCAGGAATTTAGACGGCCTGTATGTTTTGGTTGTACCACAAATGTAGTACTTTATAAACTCCTCGTCTTGAATACCCAAGCTCGACTTCGTAGTTTTGATCTCGTTTTTCTTATGCGTGCAGACGTAGATTGATTATTGATCATTATTTGAGCCAACATGTCATGTGGTCTGGTAAGGGCTTTTGTACAGCCCGAGACACGCGTTTCGTCCTTACAGACTCATCAGCCGGACAGAACCCGTCGTCTGTCGATCTTTTCATAGTCAGTTCTCTCGGGAGCGTCACACTCCTTATATATAGTTGTCGACGACGTACGCTTTACACTCTATGTCAGGTGAAACATTCACCTAACCCAGAGTCTCGGGCTGTACAAGAGCCCTTATCAGACCACATGACATGTTGGCTCAAATAATGATGAAAGGATATATTGAAATTTGAGCGTGGTCTGAACAAAGCACTCGAGATAAAGGTATAATTATGATAAAAGTACCAGCCAATGAGCAATCGAGTGCACAACACTCTGGGTTAGGCGAATGTTTCACCTGACATAGAGTGTAAAGCGTACGTCGTCGATAACCATATATAAGGAGTGTGACGCTCCCGAGAGAACTGACTATTAAAAGATCGACAGACGACGGGTTCTGCCCGGCTGATGAGTCTGTAAGGACGAAACACGTGTCTCGGGCTGTACAAGAGCCCTCACCTGACCACAGGACATGTTGGCTCAAATAATGATGAAAGAATATATTGAAATTTGAGCGTGGTCTAAACAAAGCACTCGAGATAAAGATTGATTATTGAGTTGTTCCAATAAACAACAGTGAATAATCCAAAAACGTGTGATGATTTTTGTAAAAAGAACAACGGGTTTCTCGTAAACAAACAGTGAGTAGTTCGATAAATGAGCAATCTACAAAGAGCAATCATTACAATAACAATATATGCACAATTATAGGGTGATCATGTATGACGATTACCTAATAGGATGACGACTCAACTGATCAATAGGTAAGACCCTAGTGAAGTGAGTTAACGGTGGTAGAATTTGCATGTAATAATGATCGTTGAACGTACAGATTGACAGGACCAATGAATCACAAGTTCGTAATAAGATGCAGAGCAGTATTACAGAGGAGATTCAAACTTTTCATTTGTCCTTTGATGAACAGGGACAATATGGCACTGACGGTTTTCGTACAGTGAGTTGGATATGCGATAATGGTAACACTTCTATCCTCTTGACGTTTCGCTCTCTTAGAAACGCTGTGAAGAAAGCAGTTTCGAGGTAAAAAAAACGTTACTGTGTGCTTTTGGTGATACCTCCCTGCCCGTAAGACACTAGAAGACTTTGAAATAGAGAACAACTATTGCCACTAGTGATTTAGCTTTTGCCTACATCAAGCACTATCCATCAGTTTCCGGCATTTTGCGCTTAGATAGAAGCAAAACTTGTTCTCCAGCTCACAGGGCTGTTTGTTAACCAGGCCCTTTGATTGTTTGCGAATTTTTATAACTTTAAATAGTCAAGGACTCAAGTAAACACTTTAGTAATTTTGTGAAGTTGTAGTCCGACCTAGAGCGCAGAATCGGGTAATGACGAAATCAAAATTCTCACTATTTTATACTGTGTAATGATGACTGCCTAGCGCGTACTTATTGCACATGAACTTCTTTATTAGCGTATGACAAACCGTAAACATAGTCCGGTGTGATACAGCAGTCATTTTTGTTGATTCTGTGAGCGCTGAGTAATGTTGAATGCGCAGCTTCGCATCGCTCTTATAAATTGCTTAGCTGAGGTGTTTCGTAAAACCATTCTTGTAGAGCTTTTCCTGCGTTATCGAACTAATAGAACGAAGGCTGTTGAAAGATAAATTGCACAAAATTCGTTATTCATTCCATTACTAGTGGGAGTACTTTGTTTCACTTTGAAAATGCAGTGGGAAAAAATTATAACACTACCTGAGGCGTGGTTACTAGTGGCGTGACATTGTAGGGTGAGAATGCAGTTGAAAAAAAGAAACCCTTTTCTGGGATAATTTGTAAATTTTCAACCTCCGTAAGTGGTAATTTAACATTTAAAGTCCAGCGAGGCTTCAAGTTTTGCTTCTTATCTTGGCATTTCTTTGGTTGTAATTCACGTCGCATATTTAGATGATGGAGAGTCGGTTGTTAATGAAGGCTACTAAAGAAAGGATAATTCTCTTGTATCTTGCTTTCACCCTTTAGTGATTGCAGTTTTCATAGGTAGTCTTGATTCCTAGAGGCAGTATCGGCTCTCCTTGCCAATAATGCCATGAGCAAAGTTTCGGCAGTCTCACGTTCCTTAGCGCCGTTTCACCCCCTGAGGAACTCCTCTCCCATATATGATTTCGTGTGACTGGATCGAACAACTATTGGAGGGCTTCAAAGAACGAGACGATTCTGAAGAAATCGTAACTACAGAAAAGTTTTCAGTTGTTGTAGTAAATGGCTTTGTTAACAGCCTTGTCCCTGACGTCAAGAAAATAATTATCTAATCGCAACTCTCCCTCACCCACACAACTCCATTTTCCTAAAAGATGGACATGGGATTCTTCTAAGGGCTCGACTCATGCCGAATTGAATCATGTTTGTGTTTCTACGAACAAGATTGTGCCACTTAGAACCTCAATAGCATGTGGACTCTATGATAAAAGCGATTGCCATCCAATCCGTACGAAGATTTGATATAACCACAAGCTGGAAAAGAATATCTGCCGCCGTCTCAGAACAAAACGAGGTATGCATGATGATAACATTTTCAGTGAAACCTTCTCGTGATTCAATAAGCAGGCAAAGAAAGATTTAAAGTCGCTTGCCTAAGGATTTATAACTTGCGCCGAATATGGCTTCGTTTCAAGCAGAAAATCCAGGTTCACTTCCTCCATCAAGAGATTTTCTGAAGAGAAAATGAAACTAAAGCTTGATCCTACTGCAAGTCAGTTAGCTTGAAAATAAATGTCACTTTTAAGGACTTTTATAGCAGTATTTGCATGGGTATAAGAAAACCCTAGGAGCCGTTCTGATACCATCCAGGCTGGCAAAATGCTGTCGGAATTTTTGTAACTATTATGATTTGTTACCCGCTCTGATGAGCGAACAGGAGACTATACATCGCTCCATAATAAGAAACAAAGATCGCACTAGCATAAGACCGTTGAAAATCGATCGACAATCGTGCAACCTCCGCTGCTGCCTGACTCAGCGGCCTGCGAATCGGACCGCCTTGCTCGCACATGCCGATTCAATCTTATTTTCTTGTTGCGCTGCAGAGAAACCGTCTTTCCAGCAAATAAGCACAACGTTGTAATTAGTCATAGTCACAAACGCCATTGACTGGTTACTATGAGTCTAAAAAATCGGCTTTGATCGTCGACAAATATGCAGGTCCGAGATAAAGCTTTATTCTGGATTTTGAAGCAAATGAGTTTCTTCAAAAACTGGCCACGTAGAGCTCGCTCCAGAAATTTGCGGTTTTCATTGATTGCTGAATCCTATGAAAAGTTACTGTTCAGCAAATGAGGCGGATATTCATTGTCTCCTGATAACCGAAAAGAACTGCAGTTTCAACAAGTAAAATTGATCGTTGTTCATCCTTTACAAACTTCAAAAACGAGTTGTAATCCGAGTAGGTGGAGCATGAGTTTATTTCAAGTCCAACCTTCCCGAAAGCAATGTCTTGCGCTTTAGCCATTTCCTCCCTGAACATAATTGTTCGAGGTTCAAGCGGAAAAGAGGATATCAAATAGAAAGAGATTACCTTCTGTTTCGCTCACGTGGAAAACGTAACACTTCCATAGATCAATTTTAAGACTTCTACCAAACAACGGTGGAATAACTGAAAAGTTTTGGAACCCATCGCAGCGTTTATTAGAAGAAAACAGGTAAAGCTTATAACTGACGTTTTCGACATTCTCAAAATTCTTGCCGCGAAGCGCAGTAAAAGCAAAAAGACATCACACTTCCTTCATTTAGGATGGTATTTTGTTAAAGATTGAATACAAAGGAATAAAATTACCTGGTAACGAGTGGATCACCGAAGAAAGTAATGCCTAACCATCCACAAGCAAGCGGTTGCGGAAAGATTAGCTTTGTGAAAACAGGCCTTGAAAAAGCCCAACTCCGCACCACTTTTTGATTCGAATGCGATAGCTATTCTCATTTCTTCAACTCTCATTCTCGATTCAACTAACATACTTGATCAAAATCGGCCAACAATATTTGTTCGCAAAGTATTTGTGCTTGCGAGTAAAAAGGAAACGACGACAGTACGAGGGTGGGTGTTGCTGAGCAAATCTTAACTATTCAGGGGATAGTAATGAGGAACAGAAAGAAACGAAAGAAGAAATGGCAGCGTACGTTATCGGATAGCCGGGGTGACATGAACAGCCCCAAGAAAAAGCCAACTGCAACATGAGCAGGTCACGGTTGAAACGGTTCAGTGTTCATATCACGAAATCTGATTATACCATGAGAAAAGGCGCTTTATGTTCACCTCATGCTCCATGTAGGCCTTCTAGTAGCTGTCAACATCTGGGAATTGCGTCACTGATTTTTCATAAAAATCTTGAGCCTAGTCTTTCTGTCGTACCTACAACACTCGACTGAATATAGCACAAATGGGCGACGAGAAAATCATATGGGGTGGAAATGGGGTGTATCACTAAGCTAAAGCCTTTTGGTACCCTAAACCCAACCGTCTGCGCCTCTAACCCTCAGCCGCTGCATATAACAATGGAATCTACACGTGTTTTTGTCTATCAATGGCACGTTGAAGTTGGGCTCATCACGCTGAAACGCAGAGGGCTGGACTTATGGTTCTGGAAGGCTTAACCCTTCGCGGACGATTAGGAGCCTTTTTATCCCTCAACTTTTTAGGGCTACTTTTTCCCCGTGGAACTGTCTTAATTAGAATTCTAGCAGCCACTTTAAAGCTTAAACTTTTGCTGTTTTATAACTATGCTTGCTTTCACAAAAATGCCATCTTACGAAGATGTATGAGCAGGAATTAGATTATGCACCACACTCGGCTTGCTTTATTTGCTCGGCAAAGGTCCGTGAATTGCTGTTTGTTAAATTAGTGGTACGTATTCGACAGCACAAATATCGACCTTTTCTGAATTTGGTTTTTTGGAGAGGTCTTCGTAGTGGGCTGTAAGAGGGAAAACAAAAAAAACGCCTCACATTTGGAGCTTTCTTCGTTAACAAGAGTTATATATGCGCAAGAAGAATATAAGAGTGTGGAGAAAATCATGCTTCATAAAAATAATGCAAGAAAACCTCTTAAGTTTCTTCCAAAACAGGGAAAAATCCTTATTAAATGATAAAAATTGAGCGCCGCTTGCGATATCGATTATGCTGCCGTTCGCAAAGGGTTAAGCTTAAGCCTAAGTACTCAGCTAGATTTAGCAAACAGGAGCTTCAAGAAAATCGACAAAAAGTGGCAAAAATGCATACCTGTTGATCTCTGAAACTCAAATGTCATGCGCCTTTGTCGAAAGGATTCGGCTCAATTCGCTTCGCAGACGTTAGAATCAGAGAACTCTCCATCACTGAAAACTATATGTCAACGTAGAGGAGTAACGAAGACGCCACAGGTCAATCACAAATTGTTGAAAACCAACGAAGAAAACACGAAAAAGAATCCAGTACTTATATGTTAGACGGCGATAAATGAATATTTGACCTCATTCGATGATGAACAACTTTCCATGGATTTTTAGTATTCATCCGAAAGCCTAAATATCTTGTTAGAGCCGCAGGTGACCGGTTTTTTAAAACATTCTTTTGAACCGCTGTAGACTTCAAATTAAAATTATGTCTCACATATCCCGGGCGCTTTCATTTTTCTCAAACGTATAATTCGTTGGAAGCATGAGAAGCATATGAATGTGTAGAGAAATCTCGAAGAATCTGCGTCAATCGTTATATCAGGAGTTTTCTCCAAAGTGGGGAAAAAATAACAGTTGAAAGCAACTTGCATTCCACATGCCCAACGTGCCAGGGCATCGATGCGGTAGCTGCATCCCAGCCTGTGGGTTCACCGGTAAACAAACTTTCCGATTACGTAGAACTCGATCTTGCTTTTCCTGCTACACTGCAGCGAAATGGTCTTTCCAAAACTTAACCACTTCGTTGAAATCACTGAAACCTACGTTATCGAATGACTACTAATAATGTAGAGAAAGAGCCCTGTCTGCTGAGGTGTAGAACCCAGGTATTTCCTCCTGCCTACAGCGCTACCGAAACAACTTCTTCAAAAAGCAACAACGTTTTTGAGTTTTTCGAGACTTGTGCTATTGAAGAATACTAACACTCTGATGAAGGAGTTCTGTCCAGCGAAATATAAGCGAGATAAGAAGAAAACATGTGGCTGCGTAAAACGTAATTTCATTTTGCATTTCACAGCATTATAAAAGGGTCTCTTGAAAAATCGACCACGTAAAAGTGTAATTAGAAATTTAAGCCTTGAATAATTATTAACACTCTTTGGAAACTTCTTGTTCCACGATTGAGATTGGTTTTTTATTTGTCGTCTCATAATGGGCAAGTGCCAAAAATGCTTCTTGCCACCTCTTATAAATGAGGCAACGTAGCAAAAAATCATAAAAAAAATGTTAGAGACTGTGGAAGGGGTTGAGGGCCAACAGAATGTAGCCTATTGCACCACTAAAAGCTACCGTACTCTTATAAACTTTAAATACCACTCCTAGATGCTATACATGGCAACATTACCTAATAGAATCGTTTACAACTACGAAAAATCCGTAAATATCATAGAAGAATGCTTATTAACTCCGAAAGGTGTCAAAACTGACAAAAAGGGTGGAAACCACAATTACGGCAAGTTGCCGTCACCCGCAAATTGTCTCGCCAGATCTCAAGTCAGTTCGGTCGATATTGTGAGTCTTTGTAACCTTACGTATTTATCGATCTTGTCACTGCAATACTAATAAACCCTAAGCACTGATAGTCAACACGAACATGTTTTTCTCAACACCGACTATCGATAAACCTCAGCATAGTTGGAATAGATCACTAGTTTTTTTCTGTTGAGCAGTTCCGAGGTGTTAGTACGTTGACACGATCTGAGCTGTTAATAGCTCATACCGCACGCCGCGTAAGCGGAGGCGCAGCGCATCGAGAGTCTTCATTATCACTCCTTGCAATTTAAATGTAGGATTTTCTTTGGCTATCTGAGGTACTAAGGGGATATTATCGTGATTAAATGATGAATGATAGGAAAAGAGACTTCTAGAAAAAGCTTTAAAGTTAACAGAATGCCCATGTATCCAGAAGCATCTATGTTTCAACGGTAAAAGCACATCATTCTGAAATGGGGCATATTTCCAGCTGTTACATAACTTCGTTTGTTTCTTTTTCATCCATACTTTTGTAGGCATTCATATGAAAAATGCCTATACCCTTATTAAGTTTACTTGGTGAAATGACACTCATATTTTGTTCACCACTTAATTCGCTTAAGTAATTGTGAACTGACTTTTATTTTACTTTTACTGACGAAAAAAAGCTCACGCTTTGCAAATAGAGTTCGTTTTGAAGAGTATCTGTCGTTTCCTCCAAGACTCGAGGTTTTAGGAAAAGCATCGCCGTTGTTTCTGCCACAGGTAGCTTTATTGATGTTTCTTCCATCAAAGTTTACATTTACTCTCGGCGAAATTCGCTTTATAAACGGTAAAAATCCACGTTTCACTAGAAATCTACCACAATGTCATTGTAGCCGCTGCAATCACTGAGCGAGTGGGCCGCGTGCCGAGCAGGATTCTAACACGGACCCTTGAGTACTTTTTGTAATGTAGAAATGAACGATAAGGGCTTATCTTTTGCCGGTAATACCAAGAATATGTTCAGTAATATTTTCTGTTGAGCAGTTCGGGAACATTATTAATATTGTTTATTGAAGATTAGTGATACAATACAACAGTGCAGTTAGTGCCGCATAAATAATACAATAATTGTGGTAGCTTACGTTTCGGCAAGATTCGTCTTCTTCAAAGACCGGAAAGGATAGATTAATCCGCAAATTCATTCATTCCGCACTCAAAAACCTCCATGACCCCAGCAGGAAACGTATGAAACGAATTTTGGATCGCTTAGTAGGAATCTTCATTTCAAAACATTGACCGCTTAGATGTCTTAGTCTTTCAAATAATCATTGAATACCTGAGAATTAGGAGAGCTTCGTCAAAACGTAAGCTACCACGATATTGTATTATTTATGTTGCACTAATGCACTGTTTCGTTGTTGCATGACTAATGTTTAATGAATACTATTATTAACACTTCCGAACTGCTCAACAAAAAAAATTACTGAACGCATTTTGATATTACCGGCAAAAGATGAGGCCATAGTGTCAGTGCCATAGATGTCCACTTCTACATTGCAAAAAATACTCAAGAGTCTAAAGGAACACTTTTTTACAGCTTCAGTAGCATAATTGTAATGTAACGACTAGATATTCAAGAGTTCTGAAAATCAGAAAAAGAATAATGGCACCAGAGAGATCGCAGTAGTGCGGTGGTTATGACACGTCCAACAGAAAGAGAGACACAGGTTCTCCTCCTGCGTGAGGTAAAAAGTTTTGCGAAATCATTGCATTCATGTGTATCCCTATGAATCATCTACTTTTCTGTATTCGAAGGTCCTGCTCGGTATTTCAGAATAAAACAAAAATCCTGAGCGTTACTACATCTGTCCTTACAACTCAAATTTTTTCCTACATTTAAGGATTTTGTTGTCACTTCCAAAGTATTGACAAGAGTACAATACAACAAAGATGACTCGAATAAAGTGCTAGTGAAAGTCACTAACGGTCAAGAGAATTTTATAAGAATCATTCTTGTTTGTTATTTTGATTCATCATTTGACGTCATGCCACTACAAAAAAAGTTGAAGAGAATTCTTATAAGTGGCGTGTGCATCCATCTTTCCCTACCAATGAATATTTCGTGCCTGTGCATGTCCTCCATCTCAGTAGAGACTTTCCACACTGTTGAGGGACGTTAATCTCACCTATGTAAAGCTACAAGGGTTTTCCGTTCAGTGATCAACTCGAAGACTCGAAAGCAACTAAATGGCTTCTGCTTAACTAACGAGACTGTCGAGACCGAAACACGTGTGTTGGGCTCTACAGGTTGCCCATAAAAGTTCACGTGATATGTTGACTCAAAAAAATTATCAAAAACTCTTTATTTCATGTGCTATGGGCTGGAGCAGCAAAGAATAATAGATTCACAAGAAATGCTGAGCTGGTTTTTACGAATCATGGCACATGTTTTTCATCAAGCATTTTATTGTTCTAGTAAGGCAACGTTCTGGAAATATCACATAATTGGGCCGTACAAGCACTCCACGGGAAATTTTCTGCGGCAAGTTTCAACACGCACGTCCATCGATTGGCCCGTCAGCGGACCAAAGGGTAAAGTGACTGTTGTTATTCAATTAGGTTTCTCCGCTTTCGAGAAAGCTACAGATTGAACGTCTGACTCCAGCATGAGCATATTTTCTCTACACGTTTATGTGCCTTTTCAAAAGAAGTAACAGACGACATGAGCTCCCGATGCAAAACAGAATTATACTTAGAATTTTGCAAGAGATTTAAAAGGATGTCTTAAAAATCCGGCTACGTAGCGAGTTAGCCGGAGATTTAAGCTTCCGAATGATCACTAACACTTGTATGAAAAGTTCTTGTCCAGCGAAAGGGATCAATTTTCAATTTGTTCCCCGCTAACCGAATGCAACAAAGAAATGACATACAAATCGATAGAGTTCCTGAAAATGAGTAGTATTGAGAGGGGATAGCCTCAAGCATCATGCCTGCAGCGCCACCACTTAGCATACACATCTCGTTGGCGTTGGCATTGCATAATGCAGTCACTGTATTGCCGAAGACTACGCAAGTTGGCTTAATTCGCCCAGCTGCAAACAACTTCATTATCCGAAATCGAAACCATAAAACGGAGAGGACTGATTTTTGCACGTGATGGATCAAGAATCTGTATGCGACCATTCTAATGAATCAAAGAGAATTTGAAAACATTTTGTGGAAAGATTTAAAATTTTCTTTAGATAGTTTGAAGAATAATTTCTTGCAATATCTCAAAATTGGCCAACTTCCAAACATTTTGCGTAAGGGAAGATGTGCTCTCGGCAGAAAAACTGTCATTATTCCTTATACCAGTGATTTTGTCTCTGTGTCTCAACACTTGCATGTTCGCATCTGTGTATTGTCCTAATTAATCAAATTTAGTCATAGTAGACTTGGCATAACTCAAATGTCTTCAAGATACTGTGGGTATAGACAGCTCTGAAAAAGTTTATAATGAGATTTTGAATCCACAAAACGTGTGAAACAAAGCGATTCTCATAAATGCTCTACGAAGAGAAACGTTACAGATTCCTTTCTTGCAAGTAAAGAGTGATCGTATGCGCACAAGTCAACGAGATTGTATGTTCAAAAATCAGTTTAACTTCCATAGCTAAGCAAACTACGAAAAACCCAGACCATGAAGACGTTCTCTGTATGTCCACTGATTCACTGACTTCACAACCTGAATCTGCCCAAAGGAGAAAAAACTTACGTATTACACGGTCCGTTGGATTAGCTACCACGCGTTTGCATTCCAGTGGTGTGTAGGTTATGTTGACTGTGAGATGGTTCAAAATGGTTGTGATTATGAAATCCGGGAGGCCGGCGGCACGACCCTGTCGTTCGAGAACATCACATACCTTAAGGTCAAATTCGCTGATCATTTGAAGTTCCATGGTATCTGAAATGGAGTTGAGTAAAGCTGTGCTAACCGTACCTAAGCCGAATTGCTCTGCCATTTATCTCGAATCAAAGTTTCAGGTCAACGCATAAAGATGAACTCACTGCTTTCAATACAATGCGCATGACAAATGCTCTGGCTCCATCTGCACTTCTCGACATTCCAGCGACGTCAGCTGCAGTAGCCTGACTCTGATTAAACCATACCCGTCGGCAAAGAGAAACCAGTAGCAGTGAATGTCCTTGAGCTCACTGTAGGCAAACATTACTGTTATTAGACTGAAAGAATTGAGGTCAGGAAAGATGGATCAACCCTCTATATGAACAATCAAACTTTAGGTTTGGTGAAGCTGGCAAATGAATATGTGACCTAACCGAAGAAACAAGATATAATCAGTATTGGCTAATGGTGAATAGATCTCGCCATCCAATAAATATATCGCTAGCGCTATACGTTTGATAAAATTGTTCTCGCAGTGTTCAGAATTGAGCCAAACTATTCCTCCGGATTTTTCTTGCCAGTTGCCTGTTTAATGAGTTTATTTCTTACGTATCTCGTTGAAACGCTCATATAGAGTCTTTGAGAGTGTTTTATTCGTCTTTTTGAGATTGATTAATTTATTCGTGGCAACAGTTTGGAAAACACGAGTGTTTCGGCAACTTCGCCATCATCAGTGCCTTTTTCGACCACTCGCCCTCTATCATAGAAAGTGAGCGACGAAGAACAGAACGGTCCCGTCAAGTGAGATGACCATTGAATGGACGTATACACAAAAGTATATTGTCCACACCAGCCACAAGGATTTGATTGTAGGTACGCATTCAATGATTACTTCACCTGAGACCTTTGTGATAGAGGGCGGGTGGCCTATAACGACACGAATGATGGCGAAATCACCGCCCAAACGCGAGTCGGGAGAACTGTTGCCACGGTTTAATTCACAACAGTCCCCAGAAAACCGGCTAAAGCATTTTTAGGGCTCATATATGAATGTTGTTCGTTGTATTTCTGCGTAGCAACGGAGCACTAGAATTATTGGATGGTTTAGTTTATAGAATAATGCCTGAAAGAAGAATACGGCATCAAATAACAACTTTTCACAAATAATCAGAAAATTTCAAATAAATACTAGGTCCTCCTGGAAGTGTTCCACATCCTAACACTGCAGTCAAGGTGAGCAACGGAATTAGAAACAGATGTACGGGAACATTCGTCATGTTTACCAGACTGGTCGCCTTCAACAGAATCACATTTAGAAAAATTCTAAAGCATCACTTGTTGGCAGAACCGACTGAGGAGAAATTCCTAGTTTTTTTGAGTCACTGGAAAATCATTGATAACTTTTCCTAAGCATTAGTTACTTGTGATTGCATGACATACACACAGCGAACGTTTTTCATTTTTCCAGGAGTTTTAGGCACAATAACAGCTCAGCTTGAGGCAAATATTTCAAATCGTGTTCTCAAAAACGATGGGCACGCGCTGAAAACTGCTTTATATTCCGGTGCTTATGGAAACGTTGAAATCAGCATATGAAAACAGCATATGGAAAATGTTGATTGAAAATAAAGTATGTGATAGTGATAGACCATCAAATGCGTTGATTTTTCTACTGGTAGAAACTAAATTCTTTTCCGCCATCATAATTTTTAATGTTTGATCATAAATTGCAGTTTACAGACGAATATGGAAATTCGGAACAAATGCTGCCGTGAAAAATGTAATTTCCAGAGGAAAATCCACCAGTCACTTATTGATTGACAAAAAGTATGCAGAGCTCTTGTTTTGCAATATTTCTGATGAAATATTTCGATTCAGTAAAGATCACACTGCTTTCAATTCTTTTTTTTCCTTTAGCACATTGCAGATACAAGGCTTTTTTCTCTGGCGACAAATTCTTTTCACATTCGAAGAAATTTATGTGCAAGGATTTATCACCACATCAAGGTGTGAAGTGTTGTTAGGCCGCACTAATAAATATCCTGTACCTTGATGGTGACGAGAGTGTAGTTGATTAAATTGAGGAACTAGTTGTCTCTGGAGAAGACTACCGCAGCAACATCAAGCTGTAGCTTCTATTGACACCTTTTTTGAATTCCAAGTATCTAACAAAGGAAATCTTGATAGAAAGCGGCGTGAGTTTGAGAAATTTTCAACAAAAAGAAATAACAAAATTTCCAACCAGATAGTTTTGTATAGTCAGCAATTATTCGATTTGACAAGCAAATGTAATCTTATCGTCTTAAAGATGTATAGGAGAAACTCATTTATAATTGCAAGATATTCTTGCCATCTTTTCATTGCCATTCTCTTCACGTATTCTTTGAGTCTGGTATAATTGTGCAGCTGAGAAATATGAAAGAGAGTATTGCAAAACAAAAGCATTTTCTGCTGAAGTTTTGAAGTCTTTTGCATCAGTGAACGTTTGTTGGTTATTTATTACTTCTCTCCAGTAATAAACAGCGAATCCGTTCAGCAGCTTTTCTACGTAATAGATCCTTACAAATTTTCAAGAGCTCTTTTGAATTCTGTAAAAGACATAACTGGGTACTTTTTCGTTTGGTAGCACAGATTCTCAAGCCTATAGCCTAAGCTGGGCAAGAAGTTTTCATGAGGGTCGTTAGTAATCATTCTCAAGGTTGTATTCAAGTTAGTGTCATACGTGGCTCTTCTCTAAAAAAATCCTTTGATAACGCTGAAAAATTCGAGGAAAATTGTGTTCCACACATTGTGCAGCACAAAGCTCTATCTCTAAACCTAGTAATTTTTTGTTTGTGTAATTTACCGATTCCAACGTGGTGCTTATATTCTGGAAAAAACCGTTTGTCTGCAACGTGGAAGGAAAATAAGATTGATTCACAGGCGCGAGAAAGTGTTCTTTGGCAGATCACGGTCAGTGGGTTGTAGAGGTGGGGGGAACAGTGGGGATCGACGTGAACATTGAGCAATGGCTCCTTAGTGAGGTGTATTTGACTGGGAATTGCTTCTCCGCATTGGAATAAACTCCGGATCAAACGCATGGACTCTGATCAATATTATTGAGCGGCCACTGTGATTTGCGTCATTAAAAGGGCTTTTCCAAAAACTGTCCACTTACAGCGATGAATTGAGGTTAAAGCTTTCGAGTGATTACTAACACTCTTTATATAAAATTTTTGGTCCACCATAGAGGATAGACCCGAAAATCTGTGCTACCAAACGTAAAAGAACCCTTAATTGCTTAGAAAGTTTTTGCAGTACACATCCATCACCATGAAAACAGCTTCATTATATGATGAATGTGACCTTTCATTCCGTTCTATTATGGAGTAAGATTCTTTCGAAACTCCCAAAATTTTCTCCTGCACATGGTATAACGTAGAATAGACAGTGCTTTGAAGTCATTAGTCGTTTTATAATATCATTGAATACTCGTTAGAGTTAACCAGGTATTTCAGCAATTTTCTAGATAGAACTCTGAGCACCGACCGGCTTTTCCAGAAACTTTCAGACTTGACTAGATGTGTTAGTTCATCACGTTTTTACACTCCATGGAATTGTGGAAATCAAGAAGAGTAACAATTAAGCCCCTTCATGACTTTTTTTAATCTGCCAAAGATGGCGGCCTTCATATTCTAAAATACCGCACGTAATTACGAATAATAATATTAAAAAAAAGTTTTGTGCTTTAATTCACCAACTTATACTCTCTAGAGCCGGTCTTGCCCAATTTTCGATCTTTTTTCTTTCTTATTTCTCACCTTGGTAGAAAAATTCCTTACTACATCGGTGCTACATATGAATGTTTATCAAGAAAAAAATGTCATTTCGTCTTGTCCATAAAGCGAAGACTTTCTTTCTAATTTCTCTTGTGAGAGTAGATGAGGCGACAAAGGTGAATTTGTTGACTGTGATATAATCTGTTGTAGCATGGAGCCACATGATATTCTACACAATTTCTTCAGAGAGCTGTAATGCGATAACATCATATTGTGACAAGTTTTTGACACTCTTTGATGATATTAGACATAGTCTGTCCTCGACTTGGATTATATTTTTCCCAATAATAGTATCTGTTCGCTAGAACAATGAAAAAGGAGGATGTCCCTTTGACGTATGGAAGGACCATTATATTTGTGAGCAATGACACCTTCTAGTTTTCTTTAAGACTATATGCGTTACAACTTTATAAAAGCAAATAATCCTTCGCGAGATGCCCAGAGAGTGAGGCAGATGAGGAAGAGTTCCGTGGTCTAAGTTTTTGAACCTTCGCAGCATTAGCAGAGCAATATGTCTTGAAGAAGTCAATGAAGAGGACCATTAGTTTTGGTATGAGTAGCTGTGGATAAATCACCCCATCATTATTTGTCAGGGGAGGGCGAAACGATTGGATGCAACATATACAACGACCTTGTGCTAGCACTTCAGTGATTTGAGAAAGTGTAAAGCAGCCGAGGTGTGAGAAAGTCATATAATTTTTACCAGTTCTGGAAAAATGCGACGCTATATTCGCAGGGATTTATCAGATTTGTGGCATTTTTCCGCTGTAATCTCTTGATAAAATAATTTGTCGACTTCGGTCACTGAAAACAAATGGATTTCATGACGATTTCTCGGCGTACATTGCGCTTTGTAAAATGGCCAAATCCGTCCCTAGCTCGTCTTCACCGATTCAATCCTTTCCCCATGAAATATTTGCGGAATTTCTCATGTTGTCATAATGTCGAAGCATGGCGCTTTCGATTTTTGACCATTCAAACTCAGTTTATCTTGATATAATACGATATCCAATAACACTCTACTAGTTGCTCGCATCGAACTCTATCCAAAATGAGATCAGCTTGGATTGACGATTGGCCAACTGGCTCCTCCTTTCTTGATCACGTGACTCTCGTTTGTTGTCAGAGGCAGAGGAGCGCACGATTAGTGGAAATGCGGATATGCTATGATATGCTTGGAGAAAGGACGGCTAGGAAGTGGTTGGCGAAGTTCAAAGCAGGAGTGAGCAGTCTGGAAAATCGATCAGTCGCCGCTCGGGCTGTCCATTGGATGCTCCATCAGTCGCGTGCGCAGCTTCTCCAACATCTCTACGCGTTATCATTTGTGCTAAGCGATTTTGTTTCCAAGACAGCCTTATGTTATAACAAATTTAGGTATGTTGTGTACCAAAATCTTCCCAAGAATTTGAGCAATTTAATGATACCAAAATTATGCAATTCAACCAAATCTAGTTCTTGATTTGGTTTCTATTGCTTTGGTGCTCAAACTTATGGAACGATCTAGTAAAACTCACCTTTTAGCACTATGCAAATGCTAACAATGTTTCATAGCTGGGATGACCACTCCTTGAATTTCATGGGGTCTGACAGAACAGACATCGTTATGTAATTAATCTCAAATAGAAGAGAGACTACAAAATCCACAGCTTATTGTATAAAGACTGTTGCAGCCTACCCTTGCGCTCTTTTTGCTAAACCAAAAAAGAAATTGTGTGACACGACATTTCAATAGTTGCCTCATTCCAATTTTTTCTGTAACCATATATTAGAAATGTTTATTCACATACAAGTTCGGTTAGGCACTCAATTTCGGTGATTCGTGGCAGGAGACATTTATGCAGATTAAAATCACCTTGACACGCTGAACATGAAACTGAACGTTATGTATCGGTTAGACGAAAGTAATCATAAAGGAGAACGCCTTTTTCCTTGCTTGCAACAGAGCTCGGTCAGGTTGAAAGTTGGTTGCACTTGCAGACCTCTAAAACATCAAGCAGTACTGCTCATTTTCAAGTATGCGCAAAACGATTTTCTCCAAATTATACCCACTAAATCACAAGAATGCTCAGGAAGAGGTCACCATAGGACCTGAGGCGCTTCGAACCAACGATACCCTTTGCGGGGGGTTCACTAAGTGTTCCTCCTGCACACATCGTGCTCCTCGTCTTGCCTTACCGTCACCGTGTTTCATGCTTTTTAGGCTTAATTAGTTTTTCTTCTTAGTAAGCACGTTTGTTTTTATGCGATTTATGTACACCTTTAAGCACAACCACAAGTCTCCTCTTAAATCAGTCCTCCAAATACAGAAATACAGAACACAAATTTGTATCTTTAGTCGTGCCTCTTCTTCAGCTGAACAAACATTTTGTCATGATTGCTTTGAGGCAGGCGCTGAGTAGTTGCATTTCGAGGTTCAATATAGGTGCCTGTCCTCGACATCTAGTGGGTATACGTATGACACGTACTTAACATATTAGCCATAGTGATTTTTCAATCGCTGAAGATCTCTGGTTGCAGAATCACATAGCAGACACAAGAACAATCTTCTTCTGAATTACTCGCCGCTTGCAATGTAATTGAAACAGGACCGGGCTGCTTATTCAGCTTCCTTGCAGCCATCGTAAATTTCCAATAATGGCTTAAAATCCTTGCAATGAATGTCTTAGATTAGTCATCCGTAAAATTACATCTTGTCAGAAGTTTTTCTTAGTTTTCTCTACACATTAGAACTGAGTAAAAGCTCATTCTTCGGCTTTTACAGCAACGCAACAACATGCACTAGAGAAGTATTTTAGAAGTAGTTCAGAATCTTTTTTTGAAATCGAGGGATGCAATCGGGGCAATAAATCATGCACTGATTTATGGGCATAGAAAAGAACTTATTTTTGGTCAGAGTCAGCAGCAATAATTCCTGTTAGTTGGTAAGCAAATGGCACTTTGGAGAAGAACGATGAGTAAGTGCAGCATAGGACATCTGGACAAGCAGTGATAGGTCTGACAGCAAAAAGAGTCTGCTTAACACATCTTCATGAAGCTAGAATGGATCATTTTTAACGAAATTGGGCTTGGATTGCAGGTCAGATCTACGTTTTTGTCTTTCGGTGACAATAAACGAGAGTCACGTGATTAAGAAAGAAGGCGCCAGTTAGCCAATCGCTCAATCCAAACTAATTACATTTTTGGACGGAGTTTGATGCGAGCAGGCAGAAAATATTATTGTGTATTGTATTATATAAATAAACTGGGTGTGAACGGTCAAAAATCGAAGTGCTATGCTTTAACATTATGAAAATATAAAAAATTCAACAATTTTTCGGGGGAGAGGAGATTTGAATTGGTTATGACGAGCCAGGGACGAATTTAGACACTTTACAAAGCGCAATGTACATCTGCGATTCGTTTTTGAGTCCATTCGTTTTCGGTTACCAAAGTCACCAACACATTATTTTGTCAAGCATTACAGCGGAAAAATGTCACAAATCTGATAAATCCCTGCGAATGTACCGCCGCATTCATTTGTGTAAAACTTATAAAAAAATAAAATGATTTTCTTTCAAGCGAGTTTTGCTCAACACTTTCTGAAATCACTGAAGAGCTAGCACGAGGTCGTTATATTTGTTTCATTCGGACGTTTCGTCACCTCTGACTATCAATGATTTGGATGATTTTTTCCACAGCCACTCTACCAGACTCAAATGGTCCTCTTGAAGGTACTGACGTCTTTAAGATAAATTACTTCGCTGATGCCGCGGAGGTTCAAAAAACTTGGACTGCGGAACTCCACCCCATCTGCCGCATTATCTGGAAAATCTCACGAAGAATTATCTGCTTTTATAAAGTTTTGACTCGAATACAAACAGATTTTCTCTACACGTTCATGTGCCTTTTTTCCAGCGAACTAAACGACAACTTGAGCGTCCGATATAAAACATAATTTTACTTTGAATTCGACAGCGTTATAGAAGGATGGTTTGAAAAACCAGGAGGTAAGTATTATATCAGCGAAAGTGTCAAAAACTCGTTGCAATAATAGGTTATCGCATAATTGTTCTCTGCGCTGACTGTGAGGATCATCATCTAGAGTTCTATGCTACCAGACTGTGTCACAGTCAATCAATCACCTTTCCGCCTCATCTACTCTCACATGAAAGATTAGGAAGGAAGTCTGGCATTATGGGTAAGACGAAAGAGATATCTTTTTCTCAATAAATATTCACATGTAGTACCGACGAAGTAAGGAATTTCCAAGCGAGGTAAGAAGTAAGAATGAAAAAGATCAAAAGTCTAGAAAGACCGGCTCCAAAGAGTGGAAGTCGTTCCAAAGTGGAGTATGAAACCTTTTTATATCAATAATCGTAATTTAGTACAGCATTGTAGAATATGAAGGTGAAGGCCGCCATAATTTTCATTGATTAGGAAAAGTCATAATGATGCTTAGTTGTTGCTCTCTTGATTTCCACATTTTCATGGAGTGTAAAAACGCAATGAACTAAACATATGGTGAAGTCTGGAAGTTTCTGGAAAAACCGGTCACTGCTTAGAATATATAAGGAAAATTGTTGAGCCACCTGGCTAACTTTAGCGAGTGTTCAGTGATAACATAAAATGGCTAATGATTCCAAAGCACCGTCTATTATTCGTTTAACCATGTGTAGGAAAGAATTTTAAGAGTTCCGAAAAATTTTAATCTTTTAAGAGAACGGAATGAAAGGTCACAATCATCGTCTAATGAAACTCTTTTTATGGTGGTGGAATTGCACTGCAGAAACTTTTCAAACAGTTTTGGGTTCTTTTACGTTTGGTAGCGCAGATTTTCAGGCCTGTCCTCTATGTTAGTAATCACTCGAAAGCTTCAACCTCAAGTTAGCTCTGTAATTGGACGGTTTTCGGAAAAGGTCTTTCTATAACGCTATTTCACACTGGCCGAGCAATTCAACTAACACTTCGTTGGAAACACGAAGAGCACATGAACGGTACAGAGAATCTTCTAGTATCACAGTCATACGTTTGATTCGGAGTTTCCTCCAAAGCAGAGAAACAGTTCCTAGTCAAGTACACTTAGTTAGGAGGTATTGCTCGATGTTCACGTCGACCTCCCATTGCTCCCCCCCCCCCCCCCTACAACCCACTGGCCGTGAATTAGCCAACGAACACTTGCTCGCTCCTTTGAATCAATCTTATTTTCCCTTCTACGTTGCAGACAAACGGTCTTTTCAAAATATAAGCACCGCGTTGGAATCGGTAAATATACGCTCATCGAATGATTACTAATAGTTTAGAGATAGAGCTTGTTCTTGAACCGACAAGAAATACTCGTGTGTGGAGCACAATTTTACTCTAATCTTTCAGCGCTATAAAAGGGTCTTCTTAGAAAAGCGGCCACGTACGGCACTAGCTTGAATATAATCTTGAGAATGATTACTAACGATCCTCATAAAAACTTCTTGTCCAGCATAGGGAATAGGCTTAAGAATCTGTGCTACAAAACGAAAAAGTACCCAGTTATGTCTTTTACAGAAAACAAAAAAGCTCCTAAAAATTTGTACGGATCTATTATCCAGAAAAGCTGCTAAACGGATTCGCTGTTCGTTACCGGAGAGAAGTAATAAATACCTGACAAACGTTTACTGATGCAAAAGACTTCAAGAAGTCAGTAGGAAATGCTTTTGTTTTGCAATACTCTCTTTCATGTTTCTCAGCTGTACAATGATACCAGACTCAAAGAGTGCGTGAAGAGAATGGCAACGAAAGATGGCAAGAATATCTTGCAATTATAAATGAGTTTTTATTATACATCTTTAAGATGATGAGATTACATTCACTTGCCAAATCGCATAACTGCCCACTATACAGAACTATTTGATCGAGAGTTTCGTTATTTGTTTTTGTTGAAAAATCTTCAGACTCACGCCGCTCTTTATGGACACTTCCTTAATTAGATATTTTGAATGTTGGAAAAGGTGTCAGCAGAAGCCACAGCTTAATGTTGCTGCGGTTGTCTTCTCCAGAGACAACTAGTTTCTCCATTTAATCAACTACACTCTCGTCATCATCAAGGTACAGGATATTTATTAGTGCGGCCTGACAATACTTCACACCCTGATGTAGTGATAAATCCCTGCAGATAATTTTCTTCGAGTGTGAAAAAAATTTGTCGCGAGAGAAAAAAGCCTTGTACCTGCAATGTGGTAAAGGAAAAAAAGAAAATTCAAAACAGTGTGACCTGCGCTGAACCGAAATTTTATGTCAGAAATATTGTAAGACAAAAGTTCTGCATCCTTTTGGTCAATCAATAAGTGACTGGCGGATTTTCTTTTGAAAATTACATTTTCCACGACAGCATTTGTTCCGAATTTCCATATTCGTCTGTGAACTGCAATTTATGATCATAACAATAAAAATTATGATGGGCGTAAAAGAATTTAGCTCGTACCAGTATAGAAATCAACGCATTTGACCGCATTTGATCGTCTACCACTATCACATACGTTAATTTCAATCGCCATTTCCCATATGTTCTTTCTCACTTGCTGATTTCCACATTCCCACCAGCACCAGAATGAAGCAGTTTCCAGCGCCTGCCTATCGTTTTTGAAGCACGATTGAAATTTTTGTCTCAAGCTGAGCGGTTGTGGGTGTCTAAAATTCTTGGCAAAGTCAAGGCCTTCGCAATGCCTCTGCCATAGAATCACAGGCAAACTCATGCTTAGGAAAACTATCACTGATTTTTCAGTAACCCAAGAAAGGAACTTTTCCTTAATCGATTCTGCCAACAGGTGACGTTTTGAATTTTCTCTAATTGTGATTTTGTTGAAGACGATCGGTCTGGTAAACATGGCGAATGATCCCGTACGTCTGTTTCTGATTCTTCTACTCACCTTAACTGCAGTGTTAGGATGTGGAACACTTCCAGGAGAACCAAGTATTTTTTGAAGATTGTTTAATTAATTTTCAGGAGTTGTTATTTAATGCCGTAGTTCTTTTTGCAAGCATATTTTTGAACTAAACATCCAATATTTCTAATACTCCATTACTACAAAAAAATACAAAGAGCAACATTCATTTTAAGCCCTGAGAATGCTTCAGTCGGCTCGAGGTTTGATTACAAATTCAACCGTGACAACAGTTCTCCTAACACGCGTTTGGGCCGGCGGTTTCGCCACCTACTGTCGTTTTTCGCCACTCGTTCTCTATCCCAGCGATAGAGCGGCTAAGAACAGTACGCTCTCGTCAAGTGAAGTTTTCATTGAATGGCGTACCTAAAATCAAATCCTTGTGGCTGACATGGACAATATACATTTCTGTGAATACGCTCATAAATGGTCATTTCACTTGACGAGAACGCACTGTTCTTCATCGCTTTTTTTCTATGATAGAGGGCGATGTGGCCGAAAAAAGACACTGATGATGGCGAAACTGCCGAAACATGCGTGTTTGCCCAACTGTTGCCACGGATAATTTGACCAAACCTCAAAAAGACGAATAAAGCATTCTCAAGGGCTAGATATGAGCGTTTCAACGAGATACGTAAGCTAACCCAATAAACAAGAAACAGCAATCTGGCGAAATAGTTGCCCAATGCTAAATACTGCGAGAACATTTTTCATTAAACGTATAGCGCTAGAGTTATATTTATTGGATGGCGAGATCTATTCACCAATAGCCAATACTGATATCTCTTGCTTTTCCGTTAGGTCAGATATTCATTTGCTCAGCTTCACGAAACCTAAGATTTGAATGTTCATATAGAGGGTTGATACATTATTCCTGACCTCAATTCTTGCAGTCTAATTAACAGTAAAATTTTGCTACAGTGAGCTCAAGGACATTCACTGCTACTGGCTTCTCTTTGCCGACGGGTATGGTTTACTCAGAGTCAGGTACTGCAGCTGACGTCGCTGGAATGTCGAGAAGTGCAGATGGAGCCAGAGCATTTGTCATGCGCATTGTATTGAAAGCGGTGCGTTTATCTTTGAGCGTTAACCTGAAACTTTAATTCGAGATGAATGGCAGGCAATTCGGCATAGGTACGGTTAGCACGGCTCTACTCAACTCTATTCTACAACACCATATAAATTCAACTGTTCAGCGAAAAATTGACCTTAATGTATATGATGTTCTCGAACGACAGGGTCGTGCCGCCGGCCTCCCGGATTACATAGTCACAACCATTTTGAACCAGCTCACAGTCAACATAACCTACACACCACTGGAATGCAAACGCGTGGTAGCTAATCCAACACGAGACGTTGCGAGTAAGTTTTGAAAATTTATTGTCCGTTCGGCAGACTCAATATGTAAAATTAGTTATTTTTAGCACACTAAGGAAGGATTCTGAATGGTTCACATTTCCGGCCTTCTTTAGCTATGGAGATTGAAATCTCTAAGGATGTACTTACGTTTACTTGTGCAGGAAAATCACGTCTCTTCAGTCAAAAAAAATCATGAATTAACCTAAACCAAACGTGAAGCCAAAAGCATTGCAAAGTTTATATCAATTTTCTATAGCTATATTGAATCGCATCAAAGCAAACAGTGATTTAATGGTACACAAATGAACAGTTGAGACAAAGAGCACAAAGCTCTTGTATAAAAACGCAATGACACCTAAGAGAAATCAGTGGTGAGCAATGACCCGATCTCAGGCCAGAGTTGACCTCGTGTTCAACCCATATCGAGGGAGCGTGCTACCACTACATCACCGATGCACCATTTCGCTACTACTTATTCTCCAATTCCCCCATTATAGCTATCAGCCACCAACCTATAACAGGTTTGTTTTTTCTTAACAGTCCATTCCCTTAGGTGCAATCAAGACAATAAGACAGCAAAAAGCAATAAAAACATTGGAATTCTTGAGCATCATTCATAACAATGGTTGGCAGCTTAAGTGGGTTTATAAATCAATATCGCTAACCCCATCAAACCTCTTAAAGATTGAAGGCTGATAGCTATAATGGAGACATTGAAAAATGAGTGGTGGAGAAACGGTGGCTCGGTGGGTAATAGTAGTACGCGGCCCCGGATTCGGGTGAACGCGGGTTCAGCTCCCGACTGAGTCGAATTTTAACTCACCACTCATTTCTTTCAGATGCATTCAAAAACATCATAACACTGCGATGAAGCAGTAAAAACATTGTTAGTCATGAGTATTATATAAAACAAAGACAGTAGTTCTCTTTGAAGTACGATTTTCTCTGAGAGGAAATTTTTGAACACTGTTTGAGTTACTTTCAAGAAAATATTTCTCAAAATATTCAACCACTGATTGGAACTATTTCACAAAGTGTTTCTAAATTACCTTTCATCGTCTAAGGATGTTTGCGTAGTGATTTATTGGAAACAAAAATCAATCTTTCTTGCTGTACAATCATATTTGGGCTTCGATTCTGAAGTGGGTTTGTTTACAACTATGAATGATAAGCCAACTTGCGTAATCAGTGGCAATACAATGACCGCAATATGCAACGAAAATGCCATGTGTAAGCTAAGCTTCGATGGAGCCATGATGCACGCCACCATTACCCCCTTGACACATGTCAATTTCAGGAACCTTCTCGGTTTAAACTTATATTTTTTCAGGTTGTAAAGTCAGTGAATTAGTGGACATACACAAAACTTTCGCTTCGAGTGTTTTCTTACGACCACAGCTCAAATTTCAATATGCCACAAAAACATTTTTGAGCCACGCATGTCGTGTGGTCTGTTGATAAAAGGGCTTACTTATAGAGCCCGATACACGTGTTTCGACCTTGCAGTCTCGTCGCTCAGGCAGTTACCCTTTCTCGTCTTTTGCTAATCTCTGTGGGTGCCCCTTCTCCACAGTAAGAGTTAGCGACGACGAACGTTTTGCACTCTATGTCTAGTGAAATTATCACCGAACACAGAATGTTGACAGAATGTTCTACACACGACATGCCTGGCTCAAAAATGTTTTTGTGGCATACAGAAAATGTTCTGAGTGGCTGAGATTTTCAGTAGCCTTGTCTAGATATGGAAGTAAAACTGATTTTTGAGCCTACAATTTCTTTGACTTATGCGCATACGATGACGCTCTACTTGCAAAAAAGGAATCTGTAACGTTTCTCTTCGTAGAGCATTTATGAGAATCGTTATATTTCATACGTTTTGCGGAATCAAAACCTCATTACAGACTCTTTCAGAATTCTCTAGACCTACAGTATCTTAAAAACATTCTAAGTTATGTCAATTTCTATGACTAAATTTGACTACATTAAGACAATATACAATTGAGAACACACTAGGATTGAGACACAGAGCACAAAACCACTAATATAAAAAATAATGACAGTTTTTCTGCCGAGAGCCTATCTTCTCTCGTTAGTCGGGCAGGTCCTTCG
>JAHQIW010004218.1:0-16554 GCA_019055375.1 Parelaphostrongylus tenuis | reverse complement strand
GTTAAACGTTTGTTTTGTGAATTTTTTTCGAGGCAGAAATAAGAATGCTGCGTGTGACAATAGTGCATAATTATGTTACACGAAGACTTTTTGCCTTTGTTTCAAAAGATCCCATCAAATTTCAAATTGCACCTTCCAGTAATCATTTTTTCGGGCCTACCATTTTCCTGGACATCTTTGCATGCGAACGATTGGAAGCCGTCTATTCAGGTCCGAAACTCAGTGGAACAGTGATTCGGATCCCGAATTTTCTGAATTAACCATCTCAATATAGTGAATTGTCTTGGTGCCATTAATCACTCAACGTGAAAACAGCGGGAAGATTTATTTTTCCAACTCTTCCACTTTCACACTCCAGTTACTGATCTAGTTAGATCATTCAATCGTCAAATAAAGGTCCTGTTTCAAATCATATGCCTGATAATACATTATTTGAAGCCACGCATGTCAATGGTCTGTCAATGAGGGCTGACTAGGGGGTGACGGGAAAAATGAGAAGGGAAAGAGGGAACATGCACGGCGGGAGGGGGGATGATAAAGGGTAAAGGAAGAAAAGGCAAGAATGGAAAAGAAAGGAAAAGAAAGGAGAAAAGGAGAAAAAGGAAAGGGGAGGAAAAGAAGAAGAAGGGGAAAGGGGGGGAGAGAAAAAGAAAAAAGGAAGGGGAACGCAGAAAAAAAAAAAAACGATTGGGGATAAGTGGAGTAAAAAGAGAGCGCGGGTGGGAAGAAAGTGAGGTGAAACGGAGAGAGTATAGGGGGGGAAGGAAAAGAAGGGGAGGGGAGGGGGGGAGAGGAGGGAGAGAAGGAGGAGGGAGGGGGAGGGAGGGAAGGAGAGAAAGAAAAAGGGGGGAGAGGGGAGAAAAAGAGGGTGGATGAGGAAGGGAGAAGGGGGAAAGGTAGAAGGGGGGGAAGGGAGACGTGGAGTAGCGAAGAGGGGGAGGAGGAGGGGGAAGGGAAGGAAAAGAGGTGGCGGAGTGGGGGGGTAAGGCGAAGGTGGGGGAATAGGAGGTGAGGGCGGGGGGGCTCGAAGGGGGAGGAGGGGGAAGAGGGAGAGGAGAGGAGGCGAGGAGGAGGAAGAGGGAGGATAAAGTAGAGAAGGGGGGCGGCAGAGAGCAATAGAAGGAATAGAAGGGGGAGGAGGGGGAGAAATAATCAGGGGGAAGGGAAAGGAAGGATAGGGGCGGTGAGGTCGAAGGGGGTAAAGGAGCTGGTGTAAGGTAAAGTGGGAGAGAGTACTAACAAAGAGGGGGAGTAAGCTAAAACGAGAAAGGGGAGATAAAGTGTAATGGGGAATGAAGGGAGGAGAGACAAAGAAGACACAGTGGGGATGGAAGGGAGGATGGATAGAAAGACGCAAAAGTTCAAGAGAGTGTGAGGGGGGGGGAACGAGGGAAGGGGGGGGGGAAGAGGGGGAGAAGGAAGGGAAATGGGGCGGGGGAAAGGGGTCGTAAGGTGGCGGGAAGGAAGGAGAAGAGGAAAGGGGGGGAGGGAAGGGGAGAGGAGAAGTTGCGAAGAAAATGTAAGAGGGAGAGAAGGGAAAAGGGAAGGAGAAAAAAGAGGGGAAGATGGGGAGAAAGAAGAGAATAGGGGGTGAGAAAGAAAAAGAGACGAGGATGTGGGATAAGCGGCGAGAAGGGAGGCAGAAAGATGGGAAGGAGACCAAGACGCTTCATAAGTTAATATGCAAAAAGAGGAGCAAGATAAAATCAAAAGGTGATATGCAAAACGCGGTAACTAGAAAAACCGGCGGGGAAGACGTTGTGGAGGAAAGTGGAGAGGATATGGTACGCAAGGGAAAGAGTCGGAAAGACGATCGGTTGTGGAGGTGAATGGCGGAAAACGGAAAAAAGGCGAATATCGCTAAAAGTATGGAAAGAGGGATGTAAAGGAAAGCTCGGAGAAGAGAGAGAAAGAAAGCACCAAAGGAGAAAAGTTCGAGAAGGAGGGATGAATTGAGGGACAGGAAAAAGGGGCCAGCAAGTACAATTGATGTACCAGACATATGGTAGGAGGTGTTTGTGGGTACAGAGAGGGAGAAGAGGAGGGATAGGCGAGGAGACGGAGGACAGAACGCGAACACACTGAGAGATGAAGTGAAGGAACATGTGATGAAAGATGGGGGGGGAAGGGGGGACTGGAACAGGAGAGTGAGGGTCTCAGTCAACAGTACAGATAGGAGAGCAGAAGAGGGGGGAGACAAAATTGAAAGGTAAAGTCAAGAGCGGGGGAGAGGTAAGGAAATGCTCAGGAGGTATAGAAAGTGGAGCTCGAGGAAGATTAGAGAGGTAGTAGTGAAGCGAGATGTGGGAAGGAACAGGATATGGAAGACAAAGGGAAAAAAAAGGCAGTAGTGAGTATGTCACCTATAGAGAAAATGATGACTGAGACGAGGGGAAGAAAGAGAGAATACATAGAGACGATTGGAATAGAGGAGTGTGTGATAAGAACCGGGGAAACTTGACGAGAAGGGTGATAAAAACCGAGGGGCATCGAAGCCGCGGTAGAAAGGGTGTCGGCGCGAACGAGAATAAAATAATAGGCGGAAAAACAAAAAAGTGAGCAAGAAACTATAGACAAATAGACGAAAAAAAGAAGACAGAGAAGGGAATAAAAGAAAGGGAGGGAAGAGTAATGTCTACGTGGAGAGTAGTGAAGATAGAAGTGCATGAAACCAAACTGGTGGAGATAGACAGTGTAGAGATGAGTAGAATGTAGACGGAGAAAGAATGTAGAGCGTGAAAAACTACAGTAGCGTAAGATCAAGGGTGATACGTAGGAGGCAGTGAGACAAAAGAAACAGCGGAAAGAAAGGGGGGAAGAGAAGTAAATACCTAAGATGAGAGAAGTATCAAGTCGGAAAGAAAGTGTGACAGGAGGACAATACGGAGTAATACGGAAATAAAGAAGAATGAGAAAGGGGAAGTAGAGAAAAAGGTGTAGGATAAACTCGAAAAAACACATAAAGAAGCTGGAAGGAAGAAACACGAGTAGTGGATACAATGGGAGAAGATATTAAGAAGCAGAAAGTGATGCTAGAAGATGAAGAACGACAAGGGTAAGGTGTAGGAGGAAACAGATAGAACTAGAGAAAGGAAGAGATCGACAAGGAAAGGGGAAAACAGATCTAAGATAGAGTTCGATGAATAACATAAGGAAGGTGAGAAGGTAACAGGAAAACAATAGTAGTGGGGCAGAAGAGAAGGAAAGATGGAAAAAGAACAAATAAACAGGGTAACATAAAGAAAAGAAAAGGGACGTAAGAAAGGGGAGACAAGGCAGGGAGAAAGTGGGGGGGGTAAGGGGATAAAAGGAGAACAAAAGGAGAAAACGAGGGTCAAGGAATATAAAACAAACAAGGAGGGGTAAGAAATAAGAGGGGAAAGGGGGGAGAAAGAGAAAGGGTAAGTGAGAGAGGGCGAGAGGAAGTCAAACGGCAGATGAGGCGTACGATAGAAAAAAAAAAAACGGAAGGCAGAGAGTGGCAAGAAGAAAAGGAAAAAGATATGGAAAAAAGAAGGGAACATGGGGAGGTGGAATAAGGAGAAAGAGAAAGTGGGTTGATAAACGAAAAGAGCCGAATATAACAAAAGGTGGGAAGGAAAGGATATAGATAGATAGGGAGAATGAAAGGAAGAAGAAGCAAGGGGAGAAAGATAGGGTAAAAGAGAAAATACTTGATTACTAAAATAAAGTTTTTCTAAATAGGTGGATTCGAAAATACGAGAGAAAGAAAAATGTGGGGAGGCAGAAGAGATAAGAAGACCACTGTGGAAAAGGAACCGAGTTGCGGACACTGGAAGGCAGGAGGGGGAGCTGAAACAAAGGGGGAGAAGGGTGGAAGGAGGAAAAAAAAGAAAGAAAGGGGGAAGGAGGAAATCGTGAAGAAAACGAAGGGAGAAGAGAGGGGTGAAAGAAGTGATTTGAAGAAGAAAGGGGGACGGGAAGGAGAAGGTGGAAGAGGCAGAAGAGTAGAAGAGAATAGGAAAGGGGCGGAGTAGCGATGGAAACAGAAAAGTGAATTAGATAGGAGAGGACGTGGAAAGCGGGGAAAGGGTGGGGGAGCGGAGACGAAAGAGGGAAAGGTGGAAAAAGAGTTAGAAGAGTGCAAAAAGATGAAAAGATAAGGATAAGAAGAGAGAGACATAGGGGGTGGGAAAGGGGAGGAGTAGAGTCAAAGGAGGCGAAAGACCGGGGAGAGTGATCAGAGGAGGTCTAGGGAGAATGAGAAAGGAGAGAAAGGAGGGGAAGAAGAAGGGGAAAAAAGAGAAGGGAGAGAGGTTGGCAAGACGAAGAAAGAGAGGTGAGGAGAGAAGAGAAGAGAAAGAGAGTGAGAAGAAATAGGGGAGATATAGAGGAGTAGGAAGGAGAAGCAAAAAAAGAAGGGTGGAGTGGGATAAGAAAAAACAATATGAAAGAGGGAGGATGAAGGGGAGGAAGGAGCTGAAGGAGGGGGGGGAAAATATAAACAAGGGGTTGAAAAGAAGGAAAAGAGGAATAGGAAATCAGTTTCTTGTTAATGTAGTTACTTTCTTCATAGTGGAATTATTCTCTATAACTTTGTCAATACTTTCTAATACATCTTAAATTATTATTCCTTTTGTTTTTTTTCTATTAATTATTGTTTAATTATATTCATCTCTTCATCCACTAACAACATATCTCCATTGCCCTTTTCCTTTTTTCCTATCCAATTTAATTCTTTCTTTTTATATTCCCCCTACTGTTCCTTACCCCCTTCTTACTATTATTACCTAACACTTATCCTATCCCCAGAACCTTAACTGGTTCTCCATTAACCTTTATTTAATTTTTACTATTATCCCTTTCTTACATACAATCTCTTCACCTCTATTTCACCTCACTTCACACTAATTCGTACCTTAATTTTGTTGTTATAACGCACTTTACAAAAGAATTTTCCAATACCTTCGTTGACAGAAGCCCTGGTCAGAGCTCTATTCCATTCAAGTGAGAATCGCATCGCACGTATTGCATAAGCTTTCCGGCATTCCAAAAGTTTGGAAATCTAGCAGTAAGGAAGTAGCAGTAGAGAGGTACAAATTAAATATCACTGTTTTTTTAATCAGAGAATTTCATTTTCAGATTTACGATAATATCCACAACTTATTTGTAGTGAACGAAGCCTGTGGCTGCCTTAATAGTAAATGTTGGGATCGAAATAGGTATATCCAACTTAATACAGGAATAGACTCTGATCAACTTCCGAATAAGCGTCCATATGCCATTACATTCTTGATACCGTAAGTCATTTTCACACAATGCCTGAGAAGATACATCCGTACGTTAATCTATGGGTTGATAAGTACTATGTGTGGACAATAGCCTTTTCGTCTCTCTTCGTCAGACTTCTTCTATGCAGTCTACGGTAAGCGGACTCACAAAACACTTTAGGACCTATTTAAAAGATCTCTCCTTAGTGATGGGTCTGGTAGATCTTCAAAAGCCGCTTAGAAAGCAAGGTAGAGATGAAGGAGTCAAGAAAAAGCGTAGTGCTTCTTGCATGCTTTGAGCACGTTATTGGTTAGTGATAGAAACCAGAGGACAATACCGCTCCATACTTAACTACAGAGAAGTTTTGCTATTAGAATCATAGACCTGAGAATTATCTGGAATCGATGTCATGCGTGATGTAATCGCTAAGGAAATAACGAGAATGAAGATAGAAAAACATCTCGTTGATTGAGTTAGCACTCCAACTGATCAGATCTCTTTATCATGAACTTTCCTTCACCGGAGGTAAATACAAGTTGCCTGATTAGAATGGTCTTTATTTCTCCTAGGTTCAAAGCTTTTGCTAAAAGGTCCACTGAATAATAATTTAACGGAATTTGGCACATTAATATCCATCAAAACAGTGAAGATATCAAAAAAAATCCAAATAAGTCCCTTCGAGCTCAGCTTGTCAAGTAGTGATTTTGTGTTGTACTTCAGGTATAATTCATTATAGAAGGTTAATTCTAAGTCATAGCAGTGTACGGCTACCGATGATTAGCTCTGGCGCTCCTGTTTCAATTAACAGCGATATAAATTGAAATTGCTCAAAAAGTAGGAGTCTCACCTGCCGTGGTAGCGAATAATCTGGAGTCCTAAACTTGGATTTTTCGACAGTGAGATACTTAGTCGCATGATTGTTAGTGAAGTTGTTGTCGTGACCAGAGAAACTGAACTTTCTCGGAAGGAATCATCCCAAGACGACAATTCTAAGTAAATAGCTGGATGAAGACAAACTTTATTTCAAGCGACTATGCAGCTAAGACTTTCACGGTGATTGCGTGTTGATCAGAGTGCTTGATGAGGTTCTAATTACTGCTAAATATCTGCATTGCATGCAAGCTTCCCTGACGCCAGCACGTTTTTAAAAATCGAAATTTCCTAACGCTTATGTTAGATCGTGGCAAACAATGTAGTTATGAATGAATATCTTTGAGCCATAGTAAATTTACCAGCTGTAGCAGAATAATCAGGAAATCGTGAGATGTTGCTGTTGATTAATCGAATATTATCAACTCAAGCATTTGTTGAACTCGTTTGAATGCTCCATTTTTGAGCTAAAATCACTATTGGAAGGCATTAATAAGAAGGTAATCGGCGAAGTTGGCATCGATAATTCTTTTCCATTGAGAATTCAATGACTATCGACGAGCCTGCTTTCCAAATACCATGTCGTCGATTCTAACTGTTCAAAAATTGCTTTACTCATCATTAGTGGTTTATAAGCTATTATAAATCACTTAAAAATTAATCCTCACTTTAACCCTTTCATAATCATCTTTACGACCACGCGCCAATCAGTTGGCTCTCCTTTTGCTGGCTTATAGTAGCATTTCTTCTATTTGAATTTAGAATCATGCAATGATAAGATAAATCGAAGGAACCCTGTACGGTCTCCTCATATTCTAGCCCCACGGAAGATACGGACTAATTTCGGTGTATGTATATAGTGCGCTCCAATGATACGTTCCTGTCGACTGTCGCCAAAGAGTTAACAAGCTAATAATACGCAAAGTTGTAAACATCATCAAATCTGTTTGATGGCTATCCTTACGTAGGCTGAAGACAACTAGTGAATTAAATGACAGTGTTTTCGGTCATAGACAAGATACGCATTCTTGTTCGCTCAAAATGAACTCCATTCTTTCACAGGGTTTGAAAACTTTTTGTTGATATTTTAAATATAGATATCAGGAGCACCACCAATCAGAATTAACTGCCCACTCCACGCAAAAAAGGTAATTGTCATCGTTTTGTATGAAATATTCATGTTAGATACAGAGAGTGAAAGGACAAGATGAGGACGTTCTCCACCTAGTCATTTGATGATAAGGTACAGCAAGAACTCGCAAGTTATCTAAGTTCAACCACGAAAACTGTAGATTGCGATTATATTCAAGAGGTTTAGGTATTGATTCGCTACGTGTTTGAAACATCTTACATAGAATATTCTTTTTCTTAAACTGCTTTAATTGTCGCCTGAGATTCTAGAAGAACTTTTCTCTAACTAAATCTGATTCTGAATACATCTACCTACCATGTACGTTACACAAACACCTTTCGCCGTATCCTATCAAAATTTCGCGATCAGCAGACGTTGTTTGAAATACCTACAGTATCGGTTATTTGAAAACGACTCTTATGTTTACATAGAGCATAAGAAATAAATGAAACTTTAACATCGAAAAAAGAGCACAGATGATATTCTTGTGTATAAGGCACAGCAATGAGTGAGACCAGCGCTAAATGATCAGAACACTAATGAAAATAACAGAACTCTAAAACACTCAATAAAATTATCGTGAAAGTCAACGTTGTTTCAAACCGAGTTATGACGAGGATTAAGATATGGATATCAAGACATGGATAATTATTACTCCTTCTTGTTACTTTACTGAGCTGTTTTGCGAATATTCAGTGTACCTTATCATGAAGTGGTTATCAGAGCGTCAAGAGCTGTTTGTTTTGTTCTTTCACTCCGCAATGTAATGCGATCGATATTCCAAAACCAAAAAAGATCATCCACTGCTATGCATTGACTGATCCAGTTATTTTGAAACAGTGTTGCCGCTGATATCATATTTTCAAACAGCTAGTGATAAGAGTACAGAACCCGTAAAAGATGGAATCATCTTCGAACATGAATGGGAAAGTTCTGATACGTTTTCTCGACTTGAAAAATGCTTTCAACTCATCAGTTTGTTTATGTTTGAATCACATAAGGATAGCCATCAATCAAACTGGTAATGTCCACCATTTCAAGTGTGGTTGGCTTATTAACCTTTAGCAGCCGTCGTCGGAGAGTGCCATTGGTGCAGTGGCCGGAAATCGAACTCAAGTCATCAGTGTGGAGAGCGCGATATCTATGTCCAGCAGAATCTGCCAATATGGTTTTTCGTATAGTCCGAAATGGATAAGTTACTGGCTTTTTTAAGATCATCGTTTTATTGCATGATTCCTAGAAAGGAAGAAAGGTCAGAAAAAATTGAAAAACCAACTACGTGAATATAGAATTTCTTAGATTACACCTTTTGAAAGCTTCCAGCATAACTGGGTTAATTCCGATATGTACTTAACAGATAAAACGTGTTGATTGCTGACAGCTACGACGGTTCATATCGAATAAGGAGTGATAGTAGAGCAGTGATATCGGTGGTGTAGTGGCAACACGTGCCCCGATATGGGTGAAGAGCTCGTTCAACTCCACCTGAAGTCGAATGTCTTGCATCCCACTCAACAGTCTAGTAATTATATGGTCGTCAAGAGGTTGAGTCTGAAAACGGCGTGGGCCAAAACAGCCCGCGCACAACGAGCACCATCACCACATTCGCGGCGGGTATTCGTATTGATGCCGCTGCAATGAAATATGGAATTTATTTGGTAATTCGAAGGTGAGGAAACATTATCACGATTGATAATTAGAATATTACAAAATGATTTTCATAAGGTTTGTTCAAAAAAAAAACTCCCATGTGTCAAAAATTCCCAAATATTTGCACGAGAAAACATTTTTTTGAAATAGAACATATTTTCAGCTTTTATATACTATTTGTTTCTTTCTCCAATCTATATTCTTGCATTCAATCAAAGCTCAACACTCTCAATTTCCACACTCAGTTTGGTTTGTAATAAGACCTTCAAAGTACATTCTATCAAAGGAAAAAGATAACATTTCGCTATCGTAGTTCATTTTTTCAACTTTACTAGGGATTTTTGATTATCTAGTGAAATTTCAATGTCAAGAGAACTTTGCAGCTAAGGAAAGATAGAGTTATTGAAGAAACTTTCATGAACTTAGTTTTTCAAAAGTAATTCTCAGTTGTTCTAAAGATATCCACTCTAAATACGCGTTGTGTTGATTGCAGTCGCATTCTGTGAGGTGTACTCGGTTTTCTTACCGTTTTAGTGAAACAAAGCACTTTCACTATGCTGTCGCAAATCACTCGATAACATGAGAAATGGGGATTTCACTAGTGAGCTTGGCTTGTACAAAAAAATCTTAGTGCGCTGCAATAAGTGAAAGGAGAACCACGTCTCCATTTTGTGCAAGTAGCCAGTTGTTTGAACTTTACACGCAGCAAAATGTTGGTTTTAGAAGCCTTAACATCACGAAATGATAGATTATCTAATAGAGAACGTATTTTCAGCAAAAGAAATGTCCATGCGCCCGGAAAATTCAAACATTTAGTTAGAAAGTTGCTTCCCTAGTAAAGCGACAGACTTCTAACACTTATTGTACAGTAGGGTCTATCCGAAAAAACAACTCAAAGACACGCTTTGTACAATAAACAATTCGTAGAAGGAAATTATATGGATGGGGCAGTGTTCATCTAAGTAAGTCTCGATATAGTTCGCATTTGCCAATTTGAAGATTAGTTCTTTCAGAAATATGCATCGGACTGTGACCTATTATTTCTTTTGATATAAAATTGTTTGACAATCAACATTTTGTACAGCCAGCATCGACCATCAGCAACTTACCTTACCATACACTAACATCAACCAACAATTTTCCCTTTTGGCGTAGAGTTTGTACTTCCGACGACGACCAGATACTTCTTTCTTCCTTTTTCACTGGACGACTATAGTATTAGGTTGGGAAAACTTCTGAGAAAATGCTTATAACTTTTTGGGTGTCGACCATTTTTTGTATTTTAGGCTCATTTGAAAGCCCGTTTCTCCCTCGTTGATTGGATTACAATTTATCTACTTATCTCAGAATGGAGTTAGCAAGCGAACAAATTGAGTTGTTCTTGATGCACGAATGGCTGTTGAGTTCAAATGCAACGGTGGCAGCTGAACGCATCAATCTTTTGCATTTGTTTCGTCAATGGAGCAGTGGTTGCGCGACAAAAGTTTGGTTCCGATATTGAATTGCACAATTCGGTCATTCATTTCTTCAACATAAAAGAAGTCGGAATTTTATGCTCGCGGAACTCGATCTTCTGCCGCAGAAGCGGCAGGAAGTGCTTGAAGTTGAAGGGGAGTACTTTGAATACTATTTTGTCTTTGTTCGGGTGTAATAGGTGCATAAATAAAAGACGGGCTTTCAAATGAGCCAAAAACACAAGAAATGGCTGACACTTAAAGAAGTTACAAGCATTTTCTCAGAAGTTTTTCCCCAAGCCTATTATTTGAATAGCCTAAAAAGTGTAACTAGTGGCCTTAATTACTGCAATTTTTTTAGTATGCTGTATCAACAAGGAGAAAAATAAGGTTATCCTGCGGTATAATTAGCCGTTCAAGCTTCACAGCGGGATCTACTGATAGATTTACAGTAATGTATGGATCATGGAAGTATTTCATCCTTACGGAAAGAGACAGCGTATACCAAGGGGATTTCTGTAGACTTTTTTAGTAAGAAACACGCCGGCAGTTCAATATTGATTGGAGTTTTGCAGGCTTCATCTTCTTTGAAGCGTGGCAAGGTCAGAAAGACTTCAGCTATCTACTCAGCTGAGCACTTTGAAGGTGGAGCAGGAAAGGCAATAAAGCAGTGAAGAAAAGGAAAAAGAAAAAATAGAAGCCGAGTGATCGCATAGCGAGCATTGAGGAATATGTCTCTGAAAACAGTAAATAATCCAATCTTGCATTTTTCTGATCCTTAAGACCTTTTGCTCATAAATTTATTTGGCTACATTCATTTTTCGCCTCTTTGCATCCGTGAGCATAAAACGGTCGTAGAAATTAACAGCTCTTATATGTGAAAAAGAATATTTCTAACAATATCAAAAGAAGCAGTGAGATCTCTAGACTTTTGTTCAGATGTGATAAGCAGAGGAGCCGGAGAAAATGATGTAATAGAGGGATTAATCCCTTAGGTGAAATTGAAGAAAGATAGCCATCGGAGGCAATTAGACGGACAACGAGGTCTCTATTTCACTAGTGGAGGGCCACAACTACCTGGGGTAACCGCATTGAAGTTATTTGGAGAGTGGGAAGTGAATGAGGCTGAAATCGTCTTGTGAGCATTAAGTAAAAGAAATGCGTAAATGGTGCAAGCGGATCACATGTCCAGCGTCAAAATCATCGCCATGAAATGTGCTCTGAAGACAGATCTAACGATAGTAAAAGCTTATTACCCATAAAATAATGTAGGAGGTCTCTTCAACACTTCAGAGAGGCCCATATTCTAAAAGTATGCTAATACGTAGTCTGAAAGTGCTATAGTCGTCTTTTTCGAGATCTGATTGATTTATCCAAAGCAACACTTTGGCAGACACGCGTGCTTCGGGGTACTCGCCATCATCAGTGCCATTTTTCGGCCACTTGCTCCTTATTATAGACAACGAACGCCGAAGATGATAAACTACAGTTAAGTGAAAATACACTGACCAGTTGTTCTAAAGTCGATTCCTTGCGGCTGGTATGCCAATATAATACCTGTTCAATATAAACCCCTTGACACACTTCATCATTCTTCGGCGCTCGTTCCCTATGACACGGAGCGAGTGGCTGAGAAAATGCCATTAATGATGGCAAAAATGTCAAAACACGCGTGTCTGCTAAAATGCTGCTGTGGATGGACAAACCAAACCTTGAATAAGAAGGCAAAAAAACATTTTCAGGCTATATATAAATGTTTTGAACGAGTTTGTTATGAACACTCGATTGAAGAAAGTACGCTAATAGGCAGGAAAATATTGAAAGCTGAAAAAATGTCATCACATGGTGTGCAGCATCATTTCTGACCGCCAATCTATCGGTTTCTCATTTTCAATCACAATGATGACCTTGTGATATTCTTTGAAAGGAGAAGGTATGAAAACTAATAGATTTCTGGCAGCAATATACGGTTTCAAAAGCAAAAGTTAGTTATGAAATTGAGGTTATTTGTGGCTATGAGGGGACAAATGAAGAACCGATCGCATTCGCTGGAGAAGAATTTTTCACAGAAGTGTAGTAACCATTCAAAGCTTGACTTCAGGCTACATCCCACGTCTCCGATATTCGAAAAAGCCTTTTTTGACGTTGCTACAGAAGGAAATTTCCAGCGTTGCAGACGCGCATATTACTCGCAGGAGAAAAGCTCTTTCTTCGGACTATTAGTAATCATTCGATAGCGCAATCGTTTCTGATCCCAGAGCTGTACTTATATCTTTGAAAGATCGCTTATCTGCAGCAGCAGGATAAATAACTTGAATTCGCCTGTGTGAGCAAGGGGTCTCTGGCCGAATCACGTTCTCGCGCGTGAAGTGGCAATGTTCGATGACGTGATGATCATTAATTTTTCAGGCATATGAACGCGCACAGAAGTACGCCTCAGTAATTAGCGTGGCCGCTTCCAGCACAGGTACGTGAATTGGCCAAAGACTCCTTGCTCGCACATGAAAATTCAACTTATTTTACCTGCTGTGTTGCGGAGAAACGGTCTTATTAGGATATAATACAAAGTTGGAATCAGAAACGGTTTTGCTATCGAATGATCACTTGTAGTCAAAAGAAACAGCTTTGTCCGGCAGAAATATGCGAAATATGAGAATATTCCGCAACGCAAGAAGTCTCCTACTGTCGCAACGTCAAAAAAGGCTTTTTCGAAAAATCGGCGACGTCGAGTTTCAGACTGAAGTCTCAGCTTTCGAATAATCACTAAAACTTCTGCGAAAAGTTTCTCTTTAGCGAATAGGCTCGGTTCATTTGTCCCCTCATAACCGAATAGTATCATAATCGATTGCTCGATTTATTATTCATTTGTGACAAGATCTCATGAAAGTTGTAATCTATGCTATGAGGACGTATCAAAGTTTTAAACAAAGACTCAAAATACAGTCAAATATAAACATATAATATCATATCTTCAGGCAGAAGAAAAGTCTAAACTAAGGAGGACGTTACATACAAACAATCCACTCAAGGAAAGTGATCTAAGCGACTTTTGTAACCACCGTTCGACCTGATCAGCTTACTAGCACAGAACACCCAACCCATACTGGAATAGTTATATTGAATACTGTAATGTGTACACAGTCACGAAGAAAACGTGTCACAGTGGAAAGATGTCGCTGTCATACATAACTATTTGGTCTGACTCTTTTCAAGTTAGCCGAAACATCGAGAATCTTCGATGAAGTATTTTTTGAACCTAAAGACGTCGCCTGTTGTATACGGCACTGCTACCCAAATGGAAATCCTAAGCAGCGATGGTGTATGTAGTACGTAAAGATACTTTGTGGCCTTAAGAAACCCAACTAATTAGCTTTGATTGCGTGCACGAACAAACTGGTGTGATTTAATCACGTATAGAACATGGATGGGGCGCGAGGCCGAGTGGTTGTGATGCTCGTCACGAGCGCAGAGAAGCCGGTTCCACCCCCAACTCTGTCCGGCAGTCAGTAACAACGCCCATGGAACATCACATCAAGGCTATCTTCGAGATTGCAAGGAAATTCGCTCAACCAATATTCTACGACTTTCAGGAAGAAGACAAAAACGAATTGGATGCTAGAAGTACTGGGATCCGCACAGTGAAAAAAGTACTGTGATGACCGATCAAATGAAGTGCATAAAATAAAAAAAAACACAGTAGCGAGTGGTCCGCGTTCTTGTCAAATGACGACGTCGCAATTTGACGTGAATTATGTCGTAATATATGAGCTTCCAACCATTCTCAAACTGAATCATGTCAGTCATGAATAATCATGTGTGATTGTTGTTGATAAACATCAAAGAAACATATAAAAGTGGATAGCAGTTTCATAATTCCATTTAGTCCGTTGCCTGAGTGCTAACTCATACTCACCACACTAAACTACTCACCGTGCCTACCAGCACAACAATGGAAAATGACTTGAAATTCTCCGTTGCTACTAACAAGACAAATCACTTGAACTCATACACGGATGCAACGTAGGTCAAGTTTTTGTAAAGAACTTCTTAATGTTATAGATTTTTAAAAGTATTTTAGACTAAATGGCTTCAATCATTTTCAGAACTCTTTGGTCACTGCCTCCGTTACTGCCGATTCTCGCTTTGTGAGGAGAGCGAAGTCCTGTTAAACTCGATGATTCTATTAATGAAAACGTAAGATCTTACATCGTTTAGTATCTTAGTGACCTCCTAAAAGCTTTTAAATTGAATCTGATAAAACTGTCATTGATGCGAACATCGTGAAAAGGAAATTCTCTATGAACGTCAGCGAAAATAGAATTTAAATCGCAAAATAAATATGGATTCATAGTTGACTAATATAAGTGATTTTCTCAGAAATCAATCAGAATCATGCATGAAGGTTCCATTTTGTAAGCTTTTTGAGGCTCTACTTGAAAAGTGTTTTTGAGTGCAATTTTCAGTGCTTGGTCGAATCACTAATTAAAGACGGTGATTCATCTTGCTAACCTACTACTCAACACTCGATGAGAATGGCGTGGAGAAAAAATGCAGTGTGATAATATACTAATGCTCCTTATCTATTGTAAATAAAGATGAGTATTTCAAAAGCTGAGTTTATCCAGTTTGTGTAATATCGACTGACTGAAGTTTTTCTTTGAAGCGGGGTATAAACTGATTTTGACTGAAATACAGGCGGAACTACAAGATCGTTTACGTAGTCTAATACTTGTTTTACAAGATTAGTACTTGAAGTCTGATTAGAAAGTGGTCTGAGACGGTCATTTAAGATTTTGGCACAGGTTATTCATCTAAGCGCTCATGCGCTATCGAAGTGCATCTCAACCTTGGCCTACCCCTTCGAACTATAGCTGGCCGTTTAGAAGAATGAAAAAAAAAACAAATGCAACCGTCAACCACTTCTGAGAAACAACTTTATCTAAGCAGTCTGCTAGATACGACTTGTTACTTGGAACTTTCGACTAATTGAAAATTCATCCGTCTATAGAGCGTTAATAAACTCCGTTCGCTCGTAGTCATAAACGTGTTGCCTGTATCACCTGTTGCACCGTTGATCGTCGAGCGATCCAAGCAGGTAACAGCAATACCCCCAAATTTCCCATTTCGCGTGCAAGAGTGCCCAATGGGTCCTCCTTGCTCTGGACTTCGTCGAGCATCGCGTCTTTCCTCTAGGCTTGTCGTGTATAAACAGTGCCATCGAGTCGCGGTTTTCTTGTGAAGCGTTTGACATCTCGGGTAATCTACTAGGTAACGGCTCTCGTGCACGGTTGATCTTAGAGCGCATTACGTGTCGGCCATTTTATATTTTACAGCTTGGCGTGTAGAACGAAATCATTAATATTCATCACTGACATGGTCGGAACTTCGATTCTTTCTCATTTGCGAGATTTGGATACTCCTAGAATCGACATGTGATTGCGCGTTCAGTACTGTCAGTGACTTTCATCCTGCTTGCGTAGTGACTAGGTTTCTGTTGCATACGTTGGGGAAGGGATAACCGCTGAGTTGAAATGGTGGACATCATAAAAACCATTCGGACGTTTTGCGAAATCTAATACAAATACGTTTATTTCGGGAAAAAACCATGCGAAAAGCTTTTGCTGGGTAGATTTTGTTACTACGAAAATTTGAAGAGTAAGTGAACTCTTTAAAATACCTAAATTGAATGAACCAAGTCTGATGCTCCGTTTTATATAAAATTTCGCTAAGGATTTCAAACAAGCAATACCGAAAATTTGACAGGGATTGAGTCAGCGTGGTAAACGTGGCTGGTTTAAAATCAACACGTCATCTCTAAACTTGCATTTGAGCTGCCAACAACCTCTGTCTCATCTTCTACTTCTCAAAACAGATAAGTTGAATCTACTGGTAGTCTTACGTCTACCGACCCCTCAAAGTTCAAGAGTGGACTCATTATCAGCTGAGTAGACGGTCCGACGGATAACATAATGTGGTTCACAAACCTAATACAAACTCATTTACTAAACACTCAAGACCGTTTACAAACACCCGAATGTGAATCGTCTACATGACGCCTTTCTCAACAACGCCTATATGATGGAGCCCTTCGACGTGACCACGCCTTGTATCTCCACGATGGAATCTATAGTAATCATCCCAAGAATAGTTTCAATTTCCAGATTATTGTGAATTTTCTGCATCAACTCTACTGTGATTGCTGTGCGTCAATCCCAT
>JAHQIW010004217.1:0-82397 GCA_019055375.1 Parelaphostrongylus tenuis | reverse complement strand
CAATGAACGGGTGGTGTATAATCCCTGCTGTCGTGGTGTTGTATAGCGAGCCGATGGTGAGAATACAAAGAATGCGAAGAGGGAACATTTTACTGATCAGATTAGCATTTTTGCCTTAGAGTCTTCTTATATGCACCTCCGTTATCAATGATACACTCAGGCCATTGCTGATCGAGAAGACTCTCGTGTCATACTACAAAAATATACTTACGGATTTATTGAACAATGAACAGAAACGCTAAAAGCTATCAGACGACTTCGATCAAAGACACTGCTTCATTCCACCTTCACAAAATGGAAGCGCGAAGACCCAAAATTCGACAAAACTATTGATAATGCACTTGCGTTATTGTGGTTATGAGGAATTCTAAGGTGTCGAAAATTTAACCAAATAAAAATTTCTAGTACTTTTCCGCTACCTGTACCCTGTTTCAACCCCTTGAAAAGAACCTATTTTGGTCATTTTTAATGTTCAAGTAATCATTCGATAGCATACATCAAAAGAATTAGGATGGTCTAGTTTATTTCCAAAAGGACTATGTCACTGAGCTGAAAGAGCAAAAATAGCAAACGAATCTCACTAATTTCATTAATTTTTCTACATCTAGAGTTATACCTTTTGTTTTGAGTGATTTCTCAAGACCATGCTCAAATTTTAACATATTTTATAATTATTATTTGAGCCAACATGTCATATCGCTCAATCAGTTCCTGTCCATGCGATAATTTCATTTAATGGACGATGTGAAATGTTCATCGTTGCCTACTCTTAGTGCAGAGGACTGAGCTCTCCGAGAGGATTGGGAGAAGACGAAGGGTACCGCCCGACTGATGAGACTGCCAAGGTCGAAACACGTGTATCGAGCTCTATAAGTCTGCCCTATAACAAACCACATGATATGTCCGCTCACATAATAGTCATGAGATTTTCTAAAGTTAGTTCAATCGTGCAAGGGTAATGTTTTGATAGATAGACAGTCCGACGTTCAATAAACCTATGATTAGTGCTAAGTGCTCCCGAGACTAACTTTCTATCAAACTCGGCGTGCTTCCGTAATCCCTAATTTTTTTTTAAGTTTGAGACGAGGTTATATAGCACTATTGTTTAAGACAGCTGAAGCTTTGGCAGTGTCGCATTCTTCGAAGCTTCGAAAGATCAGCTAACCACAATGTTGAGTCTTCTACTGAGTAATTTTTGTGGAGACCATCGGGCAGAGATCTCATGGACTCGTAGTACTTACCACATCAAGATAACTGCCTTTATTCTGACTCAAATGCGACCGTCTCTGTGCAACAAAACAGTGTCAAATATATTCTGATGCCAGACACGGTGATTGTATGAGCATAGGCATAGTTTAAGCAATATTTTTGCAAAGCCTGAGGCAAAAAATACGTTGGCGAGACAGGTGCAGGACTCTGCGTCCATATTAGAGAACACCTAGCTGATAAGCATAGCGCTAAGACAAAGACTCCGCTAAGCACGCATAGAGCACAGGCGAATAGCAGAATAAATTTCTACATAGAAGTCACCATACTTGAGCAGGAACAAAAACATCAGCACTAAGGATATTAGAAGCATTTTGGATTAATACCACAAATACAATATGAACAAAGGAGGGGATGCCTCATATTTACGTGTGCGATGTATGAGTTACTATATATGACAGTTGTTTTGATGTGGAAAGTATATTACGAGTCCACGTGGTTTCTGCCCGTGGTTTCAACTCCAAAATTTAGTGGAAGATTTATAGAAAGCAGTGAGTACGTTGAAGGCTGATTTTGTGCTTGATACGATTGAAATCTGGGTTTGGTGAGTTTTTACAAAGGAATAATGGAGATGCTTGGCTGACTAGATTGTAGCAATCCGATCTTTCCAAGCCCTGAAGGAGATAAAACTATCGAAACGTTAGCTGTTTCAATACATAGTGTTATATAGCCTTTAAAAATTCAGAGAAGAAAATAAGTGATCCGAAATTATCCGCAAACTATCCTTCGTAAGGCTTACGATAGGTTGGTGTATCTGCCATCGCTTGTAAAGAACATATTTCAACCCTCGGGAGCAAGGGAGGGTGCAATTGATCAGTCCTAACAAGTGGAGACACGTTTGCATAGCACTAGACCTAACGGCTCAAGAGATGTTATATCCTCATCGAGGAATTTATCTTTATATCGTCGTTTGATTAATACAGTATCTTTCTAAATCCACTTCACAGTTGACCATTTGCAAGTGCACTGACACTTTAAATTCGCAAGAACTGTTTATCCTGCGCATTTTCCATAAGTTCCATATGCTTTTGCTAAAACACCATAAAAGAAAAGTTAGCAACGAAAGAAATCACTAGTTGAGAAGCTGGAAATCAAGGAAGTTATTGTCGCATTGTATAGTCACATATTGTAAATTTTCATTTATTTAGTGAATTTGGTTCAATTGTTGCTTGATGAGTTCCTCAGCAAGAGCTTTGGTCCAAGAAAATAAAATGCAATCCTATTCAGGCGAGCGATTTCTGCCCTTGACAATGGAAGCGCATATAAAGAGCATGATCAGACAGAGTGCTGACTTAATCAGCAAAATGTTTCTCAATCTATGTACTCTCTTTCGTTCTGCTGTTTTCTTAGTGATGATGCATCAGGTGCGCACCGAATTTTTGAAAAGGAAGAACTCCAAATTTATGTTTCTAAAGCAAAAGATTTTGTAGTTTAGTATACAGCTGAACTCCTTACTAAGATCCTATCACACAATGGATAACGTGGGTTGGAAGTACACGAACAGAGCCAAACTTTTTGGACTCCTCTTTCTCTTTTTCTTAAACACGTTTTTCAACGGTACATACTTACGTTGCAGAACTACGAAGCCGTCGGATGCTTTCTGCGCCTACTGTTAACCAGACCAACAGATTACTTAACCGATTTATACTAAGGGAGTTTTTCGCTTTAAGGGAGGAGTGCAGGATCTGCTCGCACAGGATGCGAGCGCTATTCGTCGAAAACTTACCAGTGAATAGAGTGTTTGCGTGGTGACTTCCCTTTGGGGTGACCCGCAGACGGGGGGTGTGTCTGCGCTAATAAATGTAGCAGGGTCTAAGGATGTCGGCGGGTAATGATAGCAAGTAGCTGCGGGGGGCGGGAGAACCAAGGATGGTGTTAGAGGTTTTTTTGTAATTCAGTGGATCTTAGGTACTAGACCAGGCGGATGGGTATGGTGGAGTGTCTAGGTGTGTTCAGTGCTGTGCGCCAGTTTTGTAGGAGGAGGTCGGGGGATCTCGAAGCGGTTAGGGTTACATCAGCAGTGGGGGGGGCTAGAGACCAGTGATGCAATGGGATGAGGGTCATGACTTTATTATGTATAGGTCGAGATCCAGCGCGAGGCGGATCCGTTAAGTTCGAGACGAGCGAAGTGGGGGGTCCTCAGAGATTGGGGGTGGGTATAGAATGAGCATCGAGCACCTTACCGATTATGGCTGGAACTACAACCAGATTATAACGACACATCACTTATGCGGCGCGACAGAGGACGGCAGGATTCCTCGGAAAGCATCGCTCTACCGGTCGAGATGTGATCTGGAAGGCGATAGTTTGGGAAGATGAATGCACGAAAGGATGAATGCGAAAGGATGAGGTAGAGTGTGTAGTCTCTCGTCGAGTGGATCGCGTCTTAGACTGCGGGGAGAGAGGAGGCGAGCCTAACCACTGGCTACTCTTGCCAATCGACAGGGAAAAAGGGAGGTATTGCTGATACATGCTGAAGTTGTAGTGCGCTACGCACGATCAGAGGAGCTGCAGGTGAGAAGTGGGCGGTGGCAGTAGACGGTTGAAGTGGCGCTGAGCGTGAGCGATGACGGAGTCTATCAGCACTCTACCAAGGCGGATAAGGGCTGACAGTACTGAGCACAATGGGCACGATACGTAGGGGTACGTAAACGTCGTATTCTAGAGCCACATGCTTAATAGAAGATTGTTCTCGGCAATGGTTGGAAGGGTTGCAACCCAAGGAGCTTTGGGGGTGTTCTAGATGTCGGCCGTGGAAAACGGCCAGCTTATCGGTCGAGTAGGGGTCGGCCGATGTTGTTAGATGCACCTCGATATGACCACACACACTACAGGCACTTTGGGGAGTACTTGGGCAGCTGCGGGGAATCCTGAAAAGGAGCGAGGCGCAAGGGAGCGCGTGCGATAGGGATTGTAAGTAGCAACAGGGCGGCGGCATGTTGTGTGAGGTCTAGGCGTCCATTGTGACGAAATTAGGGATGAGACGCACGGAAACGAACTGGGGGTCGGCCTCTGGGGGTGAGTGGTGGTCGCTGGCGGAAACCAGGTTAGATACGCCCGGCTTCGAAAAGAAAAACGCGCAGCGAGGCGAGATTAAGCAAACGGAAGAACTGAGCTGTCATGGGGTAGATAGGGAATCTGTGTGGCAGACACGGAGAAAGTGAGCAATGCCGGGGCATGAAGATACAGACAAGCAGGCGGTTAGTACACACCTATGGCCACGTACTGGTACTGAGGTTTGCGGCGTGCTGGGCGCGCGTCTGGGCTCGCGGCACTGTGGCGTGAAGGGTGCGAGGGGGGTGGATCACGATGGAGTGGGGTGGGGGCGCGCGAAGGGAAAGGGGTGAGGGCTAGCGACGAAACTGGAGAACAGGCGCGAGGCGGGGGTGAGGCAGAAGACGAAGGGTGCTCATAAAAGCTGGTGACAGACGTGAGGTTGGCAGCTGAAGGAAAAGGCCAGAGGACGCGTTACAGACCTGGAGATGAGAGATAGCGGGTCGGTAGACACTCCGGGCGGACGCGCGAGAGAGGTGGATGAGCCTGGATATATTGTATAGGTGGCGTGCGATCTCATGCGGTATTCGTGGGAGCATCGCATCAGCGAGCTAGGAGGTCGTAGTAGGTGTGTCTAGTCCGTGTCTAATGAAACATAAGGACCGCTGGGGAGGGCACCGAAGGCCGGGACCTGCAAGCATACCGCGAGTGATAGCGGGGATGTGACGGCACGAGAGTCTGCTCCTGGACTGGGGGCTGAGGTCACATCGTCCGAGGCCTACTAGGTACGCTGCGGGGCGTGAAAGGCTGAGGGAATCGATCACTCTTGAGGGTATAGAATAGACCGAGAGGAGTAGCGGAAGGCAGCGACGGAGAGGGTGAGGGGAGTGTCTACGCTGGGGTGCGAGCTCTTGTACGTTCGCACACGATGTCATGAGAATGCGCAATCAGGGGCGGACTCGACGACTGAGGCCGTGCTTCTGCACTTATTGCCATTAGGAAATACCGGTACTGGTAAGCTGTGTGATCAGGCGGAGCAAGCGTGCTGGCGCGATAGCTGGTGTTTCTAGTGTGACATGGGGTCTGAAAAGGGGTAGACTTGAGCTACATCAGATATGGCTGGCGGGGAACGATACGAGTGGCGTTGAGAGGTGACGTATGAGTGTGTCAGAGTAGGAGAAGGTCCTGGAGCTTCGGAGTACGGGGGTATTGACGTAGTAGGCGCGACTGTCGTGAAGGAGACGAGTGTGACGAGGAAGTCAAGGATGGAGAGGTGGAAGGGTACAGGCGAGCTGTGAGAAGGGAGGATCTGGAGGTGCTCAGCGAGAATCATGGGGATGATGGGAAGTAGGGTGGATAACGTAAGGGGTGGCCTAGGACGGGGGCGGGTATCTGGGGAGAGTCGAAGTGTCAGAGCTAGGAAGAGATCTAGTAAGGTGGAAAATATCAGGAGGCGGAAGTCGAGGCGAGAGATCACTACGCGAGATGGCGGCCATTGTTGTTTCGTTGATGTTACTGGCTGTTGGCAGCCGACCTGTGTCAGTGTTTACTATACAAAGCGATACGGCGAACTTCCGTAACGTTTTATGTGCGAGGCATAAACGATGACTTATTGCTTGAAATATATTTATAGATACCCACTTTCTTACAGCTTCTACAAATGATAGCTTTCCAATAGCGTGCAAAAATTTAATATCTCTTGCATCAAACTTATCGCTCTAAGTGATAGAAGATAGCCTTTTATTAAAAGTGTTGGGCGGATCGGCTCTGATATAGTCTTCGTCGTTCCAAATACCTACACATAGTCACAATGATGCTATCTGATTAGAGAATTCGACGAACTACATGAAATCGCCATCAGGTCACTCAATCAAGCGAAAATGCATAGATTACCTGATTAAGGCCCACGCCCAGTGGAAAAGGCTCGTTGACAGATGATGTTCAATGCGCGGTATACGCAATAGTAGAAATATTATTAGCCCTGAAAGGTATAAAGGTGTGCTCAGTATTTCCTATGAGGAGATGCAAAATTTGCATCGTAATATTTGATTTCAGAGGTACAAAATGAAGCATAACTCACTATTTGAATGTGTATTTATTTGCAGTAGAGTGTAGGAGGAAAAACGCGCGTGGCGCAGTGATTAGAAGTGCTCTGCGTCGCACACGAGGTCATAGTTTGATCTCGTATTCAAGGCTCACCAGGCCATCCATCCTTCTAGCGTCGGTAAATTGATACCAGGCCGTGTCTCAGACTTGCCCTGGGAGGATAAGCAGCACTGACTTGGTACGATAGGAGACTACCGCAAGTCATTCTAAAGCAAGATATGCATTGCTTTATCACATTATGCATTAAATCACCTCAAACGATGTTAGAAATTGGAGGCGAATGCAGGGCGCATCCCTCAGGATTGGTCAGCGCCAGGAGATTCATCCTTAATTTTTACAGGAGGAAATGAATAATAAATATGAGTGAATTTGGGTATCATGAATAGAAAAGCATTAAATTGGAAAATAAAAGCTCGAATTATGTTCTTTTTGTAAGCAACCGTTTTTCGATTAAAAATTTTGTGATAAAGACGTTGTAAAAAAGTGTCGTCGCTGTTCAGTTGTAGTGATAAATAATTCTCATAGTAGAGTATAAGTAGATAATATGAAAAGTTATCACATATAGGACAGTCGAACAAAGTTTCGCTCACAGCTTAATGAAAGTTCCAAATTTCACAGTGCAGTAATAGTGAAGAGGCTCTCCGAAAAACTAGTATCGTATCACAAGCACACTTTTATTTTTGACCCGCAATTTCTTGATATTATTGTCTAGAATTCCTTCAAAAGAAATTTGCTAATAATAAAGCCCCTTTGATGGCTATAAAAACCTAAATCTCATTAGACTACGATGAAAACCTAAACCTCATTAGAATACATCTTATTGTCATTGGAGCACGCTGCTCTCGCCGCGTGGTTGTGCCACCAGGCACGCAAGAACTCAACAAGGTTCTTAAATTGATGAGATTTTTTTGGTGGTGTGAATCAAATATGAGACAAATCAGAATACACAACTCTACTCAGACTCATTTAAAACCAATGAGTTATCCCAGTTCTGCGACAATCCTGAAGCTCAAACTTTTTATGAGCAATTGAAATAACAACTTTTTCGCATCATAGCGAAATTCTTTCGGTATTTGAGACAACGAGACGATGATTCTTATCTAGAAATAGTCAGTGAATTTCTTGCCATTTCAAAGGCATTATACTAAGTCCAAACTAGCGGCTAGATCACGTCACACTGCTCCACAGCAGTAGTAGTCAGTCAAGTTAGTCGCTTTTGTTTGCACTTTCTAATCGCAAGGTCGAGCGATTGGAAAAGTAAAATCAGTAGTTTTATTTTATTTTCATGAGCTGTTCTGAGGTTATAGCAATAGTGTTTACTGAGTGGTAGCGATGCAGTACAATGCGCAGTACAGTAGCGCGTACAACAGTACAATAACACAATTCATTATAATCAGTAAGTAACGTTTTGGCGTCCTCACCTTCTAGAACGTGAAAAGATCTAACCGACTTGCAGTCTACTACGTCAGAAACCGGTAGTTTGGAGTGTTTTCTTAAGAGCACGCCTAAATTTCAATATATCTGACAATTAATATTTGGGCATGGTCTCTAGAAAACACTCGAGACGAATGGTTTGATATTTCATAAATACTCAAAGAGCAATGGACTGCACTACACTGCCGACCTAATGATTTATTTCGCTTAACGGCACGTGTAAATCGCACGTCGTCGCCCACTTTACGTAGAGGGATGGAGCGCCCATGAGAGGATTGGTTCAAAGACAAAGAGCTCGCCCGACTGACAAGGCTGCCAAGGCCGAAACACGTGTATCGGGCTGTACAAGTGCCCATAATAGACCCATGACATGTTGGCGCAAATAATACTTGTCAGATATATCAATCAAAGGGCTCCATAATCTAAACAGAAAGTATAAGAAACAAATATTTTGGATCGCAAAGTGAGAAGCTTCATCTCAAAACTCTCACCGTTAATATGTTTTATATCTTCGAATAATGATTGAGGATCAGCCTCTTGTAGTCAGTGCACGAGTGAAGGTGTGGCTGATTCAGGCCGGGAAGATTAGCGTGAAGTACGGTGAAAGATCACGCGTTATCACGAGACACTTCTTTTCGTCGTCCATTTTGGGGCCTTTACTATGTATCCAAAAAGCATCCAAAATTTAACGCGCATGTTTTTGATACCTGTGTGAGAACCGTGGATTTGACATCGAATTTTGCTGTTTTGTTTCTCGTGCGTGCCTAGTGGACTTTTTTGTCAAAGTTCCGTAATTGAGATAGATGCTCTTGTAAACGGATGTAGCAGTGGTCTATCCGTTTCGCCAATGTATTCATCCCATCGTGCCTCGCAAAGATTATGTAAAACGTATCAGATCTCATGCAGTCGTCTTCTCAACCGTTTGGCAAACTTAGCAGTCTTTCGATCCACAGAGGCGGTCTCACAGTTGATTGCGGACTAATTGGCACTTTAGTATATTTGAGAGTATCTCAATCATTGCTATCGAATTATTCAAACCTGCTCTCTTTAGACAGCTTTCAATAGCTGCACTTACTTTATTATAAATAAAGTACAGGATGAAGGAAGCCTTATTGTCGTCAGACTTTCCGCTTAGGGGCGTCGACTTTATTTTGAATTCACTTGAGGAGCACCTACCGTATCGTAGTCAGTACAGATAGCTACATTTCGCTCCAAGCTGAGGAATTCGGCCTCGTGTTTTTCCTGTGCACACATTAACAGCTCTTCGAAACATGTTTTTCACGAGTGCACATTTGTGTGTGGAGGATGAGAAGACAGGTAATGAACCAAAATCCTTTTGTTGCCTGGTTTGAAGTAGCATTGTGTTGCAAGAGTGATCCGATAGGCTGACAAGAACGTTTAAAAATGGAAGCCAGTTTGCATTCGGCTTCTCATTGGTGAATTTTATGTGCTCCAACCGACTGTCAAATAACTCAAAGCATGTGTCCATCTCCTCTTGCTTTAAGCACTTGACAATGCAGTCATCTATATATCCACAGCAGAGTTACGGCCGAGATCAATTAGTGGGGCCTCCACTTCAAACATAAAGGCTATAGCAATGGTTGGAGCTAGTCGCTGTCTCATTGCTAGCCTTCTGATTTGCGCAAAATCATTCCCGGACCATCTTAAAAATGAGCAGTCTAGGCACTTTTTTTAGGAGAGCCATGACCTCTGAGTGGAGAAACCACATCTTCTGCGGTTTTTTCATGCCTCATTAGAAGAAGAAAAGCAAAATCATCATATTTTCACACTTTGTGAGCATTTTGTGGAATGGACAATGCTTTGAAACATCCTTCGAACCTATTACTGAGTGGATACCATAGAAATTAACATGTAGACAATATCTTCAAGATTGCTGAGCCGACACAAAGTTGCTATAGAAAATAGGTACTTAACCGTCGCTGTTTTATTGACTGGCACATGATGCTATGATGTCTTTTCAACAGTATTAACTACTTTGTCGAGATTTAGTTAGAGTCAGTTTTTCAAATAATTGGTAGACAATTCTGCTTCTGCAATGAATATATGTTGCTCTGTCTTCCTTGAGTTCTCTAATTAGTAATTTTGACTTTTTCAGATACACGTATATTGTTTATCACGAGCTCTGTCAGTAAGTGACTTGCCATCTATGCAATCACGTAAACACTTTATCGTTGACTTCCATACGTTGAATGAAATATGAGAAATTCAACCTTTCAGCGGAAGATAAACATATTATGAAATGATGTGATGGCTTCAAGTATACTGATTCAGAAGCTGTACAGTGAACGTAATTTGTGTGGTATAATACTTTCACACATCTGTCGACTCCAGTGCGTTAAAAAATATCTTCGGGTGGTCTTTATCAGCGTATTGTTGAAACTGAAGCACAACTACCGTTAGCTAAGTTTATATCTATTGCCATCACAATTTGATCGACATCAAACCTATAGTTTAAGCCTGTAAGTTTGACGTAACTCAATGCGTGGAATCTCTGGAAACAAAGAGCGGATCCTTTCGAGAGCCATTTTAAACATACCCTTATTTCCACAATTTGATGCACACACTACACAACATAACCATTCATCCGAGTGATCACTCTCAGATGCAAACTGATCTTTGCATTTACCCTTTGTTATTCCAATTTACTAATACTATTCCAAATCATACGCACAATGACAGATGAACCATGTGAATCGTAGTAAAGGCTGCCATTAACAGATTCAATATTGCACTAACTTATACGACTGCCTTCAGTGATTTCATGTGTTTCGCGCTAGGAAAAAACTACTTAACGTTTCGATTCAAGTGGTGCTCAAGAAGTTGGTGAAGATTGATATGAGGCAAAATTGAATAGTCATGTGATAAAAAGTCGTTTTAGATAAGAGAAGTGCATATAAGGAATGGTGTAATTGATGAAAAACCAATTCAACTTTGGAAGCCTTTTTGGATACATAGCAAAGGTCCAAAAATGAACAGCAAAGAGGAATGTCTCGTAATACGCGTGAACCTAGCACCATACCTCGGGCTAATATTCCTGACCTAAGCCAGGCACAGTCTCACATGCACAGACTCCAAGTGGCAAGTCTTCAATGATCAATTGAAAGACCTAAAACTCTAAGCTGTGAGTGTTTTTGAAATGAGTTCTTCCTATGCGACCCAAAAAATTTATCTCTTACGCTTTCTGCTAGAGTTATGAAGGTCTTTGATTTGATAATTTGCGAATCAATTAAACCTTTGGAGGCTCTGAAGATGGCGAACCTTGCCGAAACGTAAGCCACCACGCCTGTTGTAATATTCGTGCTGCATTATTAGCTGTATTGTTATATGCTTCGCTGATATTCATTAAATTATATCAATAACACCTCGGAGCGGCTAAACAGAAGAAGATACTGACTCAATCAGTATGCTTTCCTCTTTCAATTCTCTCTTTGTCATCGTCCTCGTCAGTTTTGCTTTAATCCAACAGGTATGCGTGGAATAAGCAAATTTCATTCTTCTGCTTTTTCACAATCAATAAACTGTCATGATGGATTACGGAGCTGAAGTCACGGTTCCTATAACGAAATGAAAGTTATGGATTGCGTGGGAAGAGCTTAACATTTTTCCTAGAAGTATTATCCATTGTTTTACTCTGAAGGTTATCGAGGTAGCTCAAGATTTTTGTGTTGGAATTACAACTGTTGCACATCACTACTTACCATGTTCCATTTACGTTCCATCATAATTTTTGAATGAATGGATATGAACAACATGATCTTTTTTCTATCAAACCCAGTTTCATAAAAAAGATCAGCGGAATCGGCTTCGATCCTTGGAGAAATATGTAAGACCCTGGCGGCACAGAGATTTTACTTCTGCCGCGGCAAGACGTTTGAAAAACATCTATGTTGCTTCGAGACTCTCTCTCAATGTAATGATCTGCTAAATCCCCTTGGAATTGTACTGTAGTCAATCTAACATCTTCACCTGTGGACTCACACATTTTAGAGAGATGAGAAAAGCATACATGTGTTTGAAACGCTTTTCTTTGTGCTCACGTCTTCATAATTGCTCTAACATTCAGACCTTTGGAACGCCTAAAAACTGAATGCCATGAGTGCAACGAGTTTTTCACTGGAGTAGATAGATTATTTAATAGCACGGATGTGGAAAATGGCTTTGATGTGGAATAGATAGTTGTCAGGGTAAGGTGCTTTTTACAAAAATTTTGATGTTTTTTCAAAGTCATCGAATGTACTCAGTTAAAAACTGAAATATTAGGAGAACTTCCTCATCCGAATCTAAATACTTATAGGTGGGATCTATGTACGCGACAGCTTTGTACGTAGAACCACTCTGCACTCTGTGAAAGGGCTGTGGATTATTTTTGAAGAAGATTGAGGAAATGGTGGAAACGTAGTCAATTTCAATCCTTTAACTCGCCAAACGCTGACAGCTACTCGGAAGTGCCCAAGTGCTGCAGTATTATTTCATGACCCAAATTCTTTTTTCACCATGTCAATGAAACGTTGTTAAAATAATTATACCTTTATCTCAAGTGCTTTGTTTTAGACCACGCTCAAATTTCAATATATCCTTTCATCACTATTTGAGCCAACATGTCATGTGTTCTGGTAAGGGCTCTTGTACAGCCCGAGACACGTGTTTCGTCCTTTCAGACTCATCAGCCAGGCAGAACCCGTCGTCTGTCAATGTTGTTGAAATAGTCACTCTCACATTTTTGCAAGTGTACTAACCTATTACAACTGATACAGTACTAAACGACAATGTCATTTCTTCCGTTAAAATCTGCATCATCAGAAGCAGACACCATTCAGCCCAAGGCTGAAGAGGAATCTCTTCAGCAGAACGGGCAAGATGGAGTGGCACCAATGCAGTCTTCAAAAATGGAGTGGATGAAGATCCATTGACTTTTATGCACTAACTTTACTGAGGCTTCTTGTACAGCATTTCTGTATTGAATGACATTATGAAGTGCAGATCACTGTGGCACTAATAGGGATTGAAAAGATATCCCATGAGGCGATTTACATAGAACGAAACAATTTTACTTTACCGTGCGCTGCTCTCTATGGTGAATACGATAGTGAGTAGCAGTACGAGGACAAAATATTTATATATTCGACAAATTTTTATGGATACAGGGTGGAAAAAAGTTCCGACATTTTTTTCACATATTTTAACAATAAAAAAAGTGCTGCATAAACGACTAAATACATTCAAATGAAGAAAAAATCACGTTTACTAGACCAACAACTGCAGCGCTGTACAAAATGTCTATAGCAGATTCTCACATTTGCCTCTTAGGCCTCTATGTACCTACATAAATAGACTGTGTCAACAATGGATTAAGACAAAGTATTATGTTAGAATTCTTAGTCATTATTATGATCACAGCGACCATTTCTTCTTGGAATGTATACAACGTGACAAATCAAAACATAAGCTGTACTAGAAAAGCCAAAATTTCATCATTTAACAAAAAGCATGCGGCTCAAAAATATGGTAAAGCACTTAAGCGACATTAGTATAGAAAGAAGTTATCGATGACTTGCAGTTAAATAGCATAATTGTTTTCACATTATGTTGCGTGAGATGAGATTAGCAATGACTTATAGGTGTTGAGATTTAGAATAAAAACATCGCCTGGTCACGTGCACAAAAGTGAAGTTATGAATACAACATTATTTCGAAAACCGAATAATTCCGCCTAAATCTTTGGGAATGAGGAGGAAGTTCACCCATCATTGTTTATTTAAGCGCGACAGCCATTTGTTGAAAAGCGTAAAAAGGCGATTCATATGCGCACCAAAATTCATTTTTACAAAACTATTGATCAGTAAAGGAGAGAAATGCAGGACTCATGCGATTCACTGTTTTACTGCATGTCCCGAAATTTTTTATATATTTTTTCAAATTCACACGACCTGTAGTCGCACTTTATCGTGTGGATCTGAGCAGTTATTGTAATCGACTGATTTCCTCCCATTCATTCTCTGCAAAAATCCTCAAATATTTTTACATTATACTTCAGCTGCTGCTCGTGAAATACGCCTTCTTTATAAATGGCATAGCTTTATGCGATTCTCTTTGCTATTTCGGATGTGCTAAGTTAAGGTATTCCCTACTTGGTGTTTGGAAAAGTGGTGGAAACGGGACTGGACCACCGTCTCACTGTTGAAAGTCGGTATTACCAATCCGCACCAATTTTCGCCAGACTGGCAGTGAAATTTAGATAAAATTTACTGCACTTCTTCCAAATGTTAGCACCAACATTTCCAGCCAAAACTGAACAATAAGATCTGTAGGAAAAGGCTGTAACAGAGGGGAACTCGGTTGCCAAAGTTTTTTCTGCTATACTCTAATATTTAAGTCGCTCGATTGTGACGAGAAAGTATAATTTCAGGAGTGTTTTCATGAATCATCGTTTCACTAATGAAATAGTGCTTTTCTGATGTGTGAAAGGTGAAGCAAATAATCAATCATTAGACAAATGAGCCAAACGCCATAGGAAGTGGATGGGACAGCGTTTGAATCATAAGGAAACTTGGCCCACAAAAAAACCTTTTGCGCTTAGATCGAATCGAAGTAAACGGTTTTACGACAACAAAGACTAATTAAGCAATGTACCTTAGGCGCTTGTAGTAAACGAAGAGCAACATTAAGGAAGAAGTGACCAGAAGAAAGAAAGAGCATGGGTCCAGAGCTCTCAAAGACATCCTTGATATTACCGAGGATTTTGAAAATCAGCGTTCAGTTTTTCGAATGAACGTTTCCTCAACTTCTGCTATGCAGCCGAGTGATAAACTGATAAATCCACTATGTTAATGAAATTTCGCACTACCAATGCTCGAATGATGCCATCTGAATGTAACCGGCACACAAAATGTGAAGTTTAGATCTTGTAAATCTACCTCATCTTTCAAGCTGAGGAAAACACAGCACTACCGAAGTGCGAATGAGCAGGTCATATAACGAGAGGATTACGTGAAAGGTGGACGGAATAGTAGTAGAATGGGCTACACAAGTGTACATGCGTTCCCGAAAGCGGCCACGTTCACTTCATTCATTCCCGAGACCTGGCTGTGTTTCTAAACAAAATTAATCAGCCACACTCGCAGCTGCCGACACTTACAGATCTCTCCAAAATACTCAGATTCGCTACTTTATTCAAATCAGGCCACCATCATAAACGCAGATCGTAGGACAAAAAAGTCGAATGGATCCGAATGTGTTCGAATCCGCCACAGCTGCCCAAGAATTGCCGTTCAACTAGACTATTATGTAATTCGCGTCTCTTTATTGCTCATTATCAAGAGAATTCATGCTTTGAAGGCCCGTTCAAAGACCGAAACATTTCTCCACTTTCCGCCAACTCTTTAAGTTGCATGAAATACTTTTCTAACCACCGAAAGACTGAACAAATAATACGTTGCTTCAAGAGGCTTAGCTGGTTGACTGATTAGCAATGCATTTTTAGATTTACCTCATGTTCTATATCATGTTCGAGATGGGCTTGTAATGCATAGCAATTTGATAAGTCAATATAAAGGGAGGTGACATCAAATGACATTATCACTTGCGAAATATTCAGATGCGCGCGCAGCAGGCAATTTAGAAGTATTTTGGTATTGGGCAAATGAAATGGTAAGAATTTGAGCGCCTGAGCGATAATGGGAGTCAACAACCGCGTTATACTATTTGTAGATTCGCCTACACAGCTGATGATAGGTCTAATTTGAATGTTGATTGATCGGTTAACGCACGATCATTAGTAGATGTTAGCTCATGCACTTTAGTGATTGGGCATATGACCAGATAATTTAGCGCATCATTTTTGAGGCGGAAAATGACGGAATCTAAGCACACTGGCATTTGCCGTCCTGATCCATTCTTTACTTGAATTTTCGGTATTGGCTTCATATACCTTTCCAAAGAATAGCTGCTTAAGACCAATATCCTGAAGATGTTCTTCTCATATTTCAAAACTCAATTATCTGTAATGATTACTGTGTCTCCACCTTTATCGCCTAAGAAAATCGGATAGAATTTGCTCATGAAAACTCCTTGATCAAGTGTATACTCGTTTAAATCAATGTGTAAGGTTGGAGATTAACCTTTGATGCCAATAGTAAACAAGTATCTTGCAATCTTCGTTAGAGAGTCAGCACAAAACAGGGTCAATTTCGCTAGGTTGTTCTTTTTTTTAGAAAGCTCACAGAAAGGATCTTTTGGTTGATCCCGTTCCCTTTTTACTAGTTAGCATTTCCAACCAGCCTTAATGTAATTGATATTCAAGCTCTTACAACAACACGCTATGCTGCGTAGAATTAGGCCAATTTTTTCAGAACTCGAGCTTTGGAGACGTATGCCACCGACCACAGTGACTTTCAATGACGCTGACGCGCGCTAGTTCTCAACGTTTTCAGCACAATTGCAAAAGTCGAATCTCAGCTTTCAATATACCTGATAATTATTGAGTCATGCACGTGGTCTCTTATAGGGCAACCTATAGAGCCCGATAATCGCGGTTTCGGCCTTGATAGCCTCGTCAATGGGGCAGTATCTTTCTTCTTTAGCCAGTCCTCTGTCCATGTCCAATATGATTGGAACTCCTGCAACAAGGGGCTACAACTCAATATCCTTTCTAGAGTTAGCTGAATTCACGGCTGCGGAATTCTCTGTTAGTGAGATAAGTAGGGCTCAGCAATTCATACTCAAGGACTCTTATCGGATCGTTAGAGGTGACTTGATACAGAGAAGTAGTCGCCAATTCACTCGTGTGCCTATACCAAGCCTTCCATCCCTCCAATATCATAGCAACACAACCAAAAGTGGTGGGAAAGCAAAAGATCAACAATCAATGTTTATGAAACCTGTCACCTCATCGGATTATAGCCACCGGCTAGAATAATTCATGCATTAGTAGCTTCTTTTCTTACATCAATAAATTATTTTCCAAAATAGCCTCTTATAAAGTCTTAAAAAGGCAGTGCTGCACTACTAACAGGCTTGCACTAATGACTGTGTAATTTCTACTCTGTAGGACATTATTACCTGAGTAAATTTCACTTTGTAGAACATTCACAATACTACAGTGGTAACAGCAAACATATGAGATGAGGCACTTTTCAGTAATAAGGAGACATTTGAAATTCGATTCCATTTGCTTGACAGGAACTTTTCGTAGCAGCGTTAGTGGTCATTCGAAAGCTTAAATCTCTGGCTACAGCTACTGCATAGCCGATTTTGATAAGGATTTATTATAATGCTGTAAAATTCAGAATAAAAGTGCGACTAGGCGTTTTTTTTTTCTTATCGCGATTATAATTCGCAGGACAAAACTCCATCTTTAGGATGCCAGCACTCATTCGTTACCACAATTTTCGAAAAAACTCAAAAATATGCTTGCTTTTTAGAAAAGCTCTTTGATAACGGTGTAAGAGTAAAGAAGTTTTGCGCTTTGAACCTCGCCGTGAAAGCTCTTTCTTTGGACTACTAATAACCATTCGATACCGTAAGTACCAATAACTGAAAACGTTGCGCTTATTTCTGGAAATCCCGTTTAGCAGGGAAAGTCGATCGAGTTTTACATTTTGGTTACGGTGTTTACAGACTATTCGATAAGACGAAGACCGCGGCAGGAGGCGGGAGGGGCGGGGAGGTCGAGCGCGTTCGAAATATGGTAATCTAATATAATTCCTAATTTTCTTCTTCAAGCCAGACACAAGGTGTTACATTAAACATTATTTGACAGCTAACGTTTCGACAGTTCGCCTTCTTCAGAGCCGCGAAGGCTAAGATTGTCCGCAATCCAATCAGTCAAATACCTCCATTACTCTAGAAAAAGAATCACCAGACCTAGATTTCAATCGCATCATGCACAAGATCAACTATCAACATACTCACCGCTTCTTATATGTGTTCCACTGAATGATTCAAGTGGAGACCACAGGAAGTAGATCACATGGGCTCGTAATGCGCCTTACCCATCAAAACAACAACCTTTATACTGACTCATATCACGAGTCATAACGAGGCATTCCTCCCTGTGGTTTATAGCTGGATTGGTGGTGATAATCCAAAGTGCTCTTAGAATTTTTGCGCCAATGTTTATTGTTCCTGCGCAAGGATGGTGACTTCGATCTCAAAATCAACTCCGTCGTGTTTCTGTGCTCTATGCGTTCCTAGCAGGGTGTTCCGTCTATTAAGACGTTTGTCAGCTAGGTGTTCTTCTATTCGGGCGTAGAGCGGCCTACCCGTTTCGCCAATATATTTATCGCTACACGCTTTGCAAGAGATTAGGTAGACTGTACCTACGCTCATGCAATCACCGTCTGTGCCGTTAGGATATATTTTACAATCTATCTTTATACAGAGACGGTCATATAAAAGGTTAAGAACTAATTAGCTTCTTAGAGTATTCAGTGGCATTTCAATTAACCACCGATCGCTCTAAACCTGCTCTTTTCACACAGCGTTATGTAGCTGTACTAATCTCATTTGAGAATATAAACGAGGCTTTTCTTTATTCGAGTTTTCGTTCGGAGGTGTAGTTTAGTAGTCTAAGCCGAGAGGTTACAAATTCGTATCTGTTAGAAGTGGCTATTCCGAGCCAGTTTCACGGATTCTACTCTTTGCTCCTTCTCAGTACATACGTTAGAAGCTGTTCAAAACATACTTTTTTAAACGTCTTTTGTGTATGTGAAGGATGAAAAGACAGTTAGTGGACCAAAATATTCTTATTACTTGGCTTTCGGTATTACCTTGTTATGTAGCCGCTCTCGGTTAAGTTTATTTGCACGTTCAAGAAAGGGAGTCAATCATCCTTTGGTATCTCACGAGTGAATTTATATACTCTGACTGTTCATTCAAGCAATCTAAAGTATTTATCCAGCTCCTCTTAATAAACAGATAACCAAACAATCATCTATAAACTTACAGTAGAGTAATGGCCGGAGATCCACCACTGGTGCTTCCACTTTCGACATAAGGCAATCGCCAGGCTAGTGCCAGTCGCTGCCCCATTGCCAGCCCTCTCATTTGAGCCTAATATTTCGCGGACCATCTGAAGATTGAGCAGTTCAGGCACTTTTTTAATGCGACCACGAACTGCTCAATCGGCAAGCCATACATGCTGAGAACTCCCTGGTGTTGTATCAAAAGCTAAGTTACTTTACGAAGAAAATTCGGTGATCTTTTGGATAGATCACATAACATGATTTTAAGAGAGCATACGGATACCGCTAATGAAGAACAAGCGAGTCACAACAAGGGCAAGCAATGCACCAAGAAATCCAAGGGTGACTGTGCTAGGAGGCGTAACTCTCCCTGATGGTGCGCGCATTGTACAACAACATGACTGTGGAGAGTAACACAATTACAACTGATGTAACCCATCTAAGTGCACGTGGCTTAGTGGTTAGAGGTGCTCCAAGTCGCACACTAGATCATTGGTTCGATCTCGCGCTCATGGCTCACCAAGCCGTCCATCCTCTGGGGTCGGTAAGCTGGTAGCAACCGGTCTCAGACTCGTCTGGGAGTATAGGCAGCACCGACTCGATTCAGCGGGAGGCCATCGTGAGTCATTGCATAGGGCAGATATGAGTTCAATTACCTAAAACGAAACGTAAAAATTGAAGTCGAGTGTCATGGCGCATCCCTCAGGGATTGGTCAACGCCGTGAGCTTTATCCTCTATAACACATTTGCTTCTTTTTTCAAATTCTGTCTTGCAGCCGCACAGCTTGAGAAATGCCGATTTTGATGCTGAACTCGGTTTGTAAAAGAATCTCCATATTACGCTCCATCAGTCAGAAAAGATACCGTTTGCATTCGGAGTCGTTCTTGCAACTTCATTTGTCGGTACTACAAAGTAGAAATGTGATTTCAAGCTAGCCTTGTTTCCATAAAAAATTTAAATGATATTTGAGGCACTTCTTTACACATACTTTTTTTGGAAAGAACGCATTTTTTTGTGAAATCTTTACTTTTTAGTGCGAGGCGTACAGATTACACAGATGAATAATATTCACGGTTGTGTACAAGTCGGTACACCATGGAACAATAGATTCAAGTTCCTTAATAAAAAGTGTAGAAATTCCAGCACCTAAAGGACACTTGTGTTGGGTTACTGTAGAGGTCATTGCAACTGACTATTTTAAACCCTTGTTCAAAAGCTATATAAATTGGCAATGCATTTTAAGCCTTTCATAAGGCCCGATATCAGCTCTTACACAGTATAAGACACGTGTTGCGGCCTTCTAGCCTCAGCAGTTACACGGTGCGTTTCCATTCAATCCTCGGGGATCTGCTTCTATATAGAGGAATCGAGAACGTTGTACACCCGACGTACAGTAAAACTATCACCGTGGTGTTCTTTCAAAGTGTCGAGTGTGATTTTGTCGACTCATCATATACCGTGGAACTGACGACGCTGTAAGGCGGAAACACGTGTCTTCCACTGAATAGGTACCAATAACAGACTTCATGGAAGGCTCAAAATACATTGTCAGATTATATCGGTTCTTTATTAAGCCTTATCAAGAGAATCGTATGGTACCGCAAAGTGCAATATTATTTTTGATGAGCAATTCATTGTTTGTAATTTTATAGGCATGTGTCGACCAAAAATAGACGTACTGATGTCTCTTCTATTATATGCGGCCGTTTACCGATCACTAACTGCCTTTAGCGGTTATAGAAATCTGAATTTCGTTAAAAAAATCACCAGGTTGTCATTGCCATGGTCGCACTGTTGGTCAATAATCAAGTCGGATTCAACGAGTTAAGAATAACGGTGGGATGAAGTGAATTGGTGTATTTTGAGCCACATAATGGGCGCTTGTGTGGGAAATTTCATCATTAAAATCCCTATTTCTTAGAAACATCACTGCAGGATTTTACTCCAAGCTAAATTTTTAAAATACTGCTGTGACTTTTCAATTTCTCGTTGCTCAGGTAAGAAACGTATTGAACAGAAGCGGCAGAGGGTAGAAAATAATTCAACGGCAAGCAGAAAATGAATACGCCGATACTGAAAGACAAAAAAATGCCTTACATATTTCTCACACATAACATACGTCGACTGGAACATGCAAATGTAGTGTTCTATCTATATAAATTAAGTTCAGCCCATATTTTTATTAGGCCCAAGGAGGACGGGGCTCTCGGGATTTCTTGAAATGTCGTCGCATTTTTCACTTTCCAAAAAGAAAAGCAGAAGAGAGAAAGAACTTTCAGGCTAGAAAAAGTGGTCAATGAGTCAGCGCATTCAAATGAAAAAGCAATCAGGGTACCTCAAAGTAAGACTAAAATGTACGGTGCTAGGTTGTTCAAAAACTGAAAACTGTGCTTCGTTTTTCTTGTATATCTTTCATAAACACCTCAGAGAACTGAGTGGTGAGCAAGAACGGCCCTAAGCGGGAATCGCAACCTCGTTTCATCTTATCCGGGTACGCGTGCTCCACCATTACACCACCGAGGCACATTTGCCCGACCACTCATTCTTCAACATTTCTGTGTTAGTTATCACGCACCAACCTTTAACGGGACCCTTAACGGGCTTGCTCGGGCATGCGATTTCGCTTTATAAACCCTATTGAGGTGACAGCCATTATGATTAGTAATCCTCAAAATCTTTAGTGTATCTGCTGCCTTTTCGCAGTGTTACGATGTTTCATAAACACCTAAGAGAAATCAGTGGTGAGCAAAAAATTGCCTCAGGCGGGAATTGACTGCTAGCCATCGATTCTCTTTGGTATTTGTGAAACATCATAACACAGCGAAAACGCAGTAATAACATCAAGGATTTCGTATATATCTCTCGTAAAAATTCTTTATGTAGGCTTTTACTGTGCATAATCGACTTGTAATAAGTAATGTTTCTAATTTCTGCGAATCGAAATTCGGTCGCGTTGCGCTGTAAACGGTTCGAAACATATGTGATAGAAAGTGTTAATTAAGGCGTAGCGAGCTGGATTGAGAAAAATTAGATTTCATGCAAACAGGCACACATACGTATATACATGCACGTGTAGGCATTCTCGTACACGCACACACACACATACACACTCATGCTTGTCAAACTAATCTTTTCATTCCCACAAGAAGAGAAGCCGATGAAACGTGAGAGACTGTGAAAATGGAGTAATAAGAACTATGTAGCAACTATTAGGCGGAAGAACTATTACTTTTTCTCTTCTCTTATGCTTGTAACTATCGATTTATCTAGCTGCAGATAAGTTTGCGCAGTGAATCACAACAGCCGGCCTGTATTTCTCACACAAGCTGGCCGATGAATTTGCGCTACAATAGCCAGCTTCTGTTCCAAACACCAACCGGCAGTGTTTCCGTGCATCACAAATACTTGTGCCTTTCAATTGGCAACCAAGATATGTTTCCCATAAAATTTTGCAGTCTTGTGCCTTACAGCTATCACAGACTAGCCAAAGGAGAATCCTGGGAAAAGAGTTCCCCAGCAGTTCCACTTGTCTACAAACGCTACTTGGAGCTCGGCTGAGACTTCCACCTTTTTGGCTTTAGAATATCCTGGTTTTATCGCATTGCAAAAGAGCGTATGTGGCGCACACGAGGTCAATGGTTCGATCTCGCGCTCATAGCTCACCAAGCCATCCATCCCTCTGGGGTCGGTAAGCTGGTACCAGACAGGTCTCGGACTTGCTTAGGAGGAGAAGCAGCACTGACCTGATATAGCGGAAGGCCACCGCGGGTCAATGTGAAGGCCAGATATGCATTCAATCACCTCAAAGGAAGTTAAAAAATGAAGATGAATGCATGGCGCATCCGTAAAAGGTTGGTAAACGCCGAGAGCTTTATCCTTTATCGCATTGTAGTTCATGTCGTTGTGTATTGCCTATGTGTAAAGTCACTGCTCCTTACAATGGGTAGCTCCTCTCATTCATCTAGATAACTGCTGTTCGAGACATCTAACAACTAGGCTCACATCTATTGCAGCATAACGAACTGTCCAAATTGCGTTACATCTCGTAATTGTTGTTTCTTCAACTGCAGTTATGTTGTGATTGTTACCTGCTATAGGTTATTCGTTACGGCGATGTGTGGAAGGAATAGTAGATAAAATTGAGTGACTCATCCGGCACATAGCACACACTAGCTCGCAATAGGTACCAAAGCCTAACTACTCTTGTGCAATCACCAAGAAAGCTAAACTAATCAAGGCACTTTCCATTGGAAAACCAATATAGACATATGTCTACTTATTGAGAAGACAGTGGAAAGGGACGCACGTATATAAAACATATATTCATTGACTTTTCTTATGGTTATCTAGACAAAATGATGCGGTCAAATCAGTGAGCCCTCATGGAGAAGTTCACCGCGCTCTTCTGTCAGGAGAGCGCGGTTTGTCGAACTTCCGAACAGCTGAACCCAGCCTCATTACTAGATATCTTCAAGTGCTGTCACAATGGTCTTTGATTTCGTTGACTGTGAGTGGAAGTGGAGAGACTATTTTAGGGCCTTTTCACTAAATAATGCTGAAAAGAAGACTATGTGGTGCAAGAAATAGCCTCAAATTCGTTCATAGATTGAAAACAGAAGAAGGCAGTGCAGGTCGATTATGAAAACATAAGTCAAATCCCATAGTGGGTAGATAGCTCGATGAAAATTGTGAGCGTTGTTCGTTCATCTCAACATTACAGTTATGCTTCTGACTCCATCAAGGCGAAAAAAATGCATTTGTGCTTCCAGTAATGACTTGTGGTTGTCTACCGTTCAACGGAAAGTGATTGGCAGTTCTTCACTCTATTGGGCTTCATTGAGAGAAATTTCTTATGAGTGTAGTCAACGACAACCATAGAGCACACCAACATTCGTAAATAGTACGTAGCTCATGTACTGCCATTTGTAAATGGTAGCATAACGATCGACGTAAATAAGTGGAGTCTGATCATCACATCGAGCATGTTGTGTAATATTACCATGGAAGTAATTCTGAAACTTATTTTTGAGACTGGACAAAGCCAAACCAGCAAAAAAAGAACGGGCACGTGAGTGCATGGAATACTTCCTGTCATTTTCAAGAATTCTTAGGTTTCTAAGCAATATCATGTCATAACGCAGTTATGAAGGAAGCTTGGTGTAAGGGGAATGGGCTGAACCGGATGGGTCACCAACTGGATAGACCATTATTTACACGATTCTTGAACTTTCACTGAGTGTGTATAGCAATTTGGAATACAACTCGATGGAAGACAACGAACAGCGTGAGTCGGAGACCACTGGCCAATGTCATTATCCTAACACATCTACTTATTTGACGCTACAGTCCCAGTTTTGCAGTACGTGGCGGGAACATGTGCTAGTATTTCTCGAAAGAACTACATTTTTTGAGAACACTTTCAACATTGAGTCCTCGTTTCGCAGTTCACATTTTGGAAGGATGCCCTGTCCTCGAAGTAGAGCAAAATGTGCATCAATATCAAAAAGAAGTTTGATGAAGGGGGAGAGAGGAGGGAAGGTCTTTATAACGAGATGGGACGATGACTGGAGAGTGAGAAGAACAATGGAGTGGATTGGGAAAAAGACCTTAGGCTGGACACATAATACGTTCTGCTGACAGCGGATGACAATAGCCGTAAGCCGGGAGAATCCTTTGAAATGTCTAACACAATAAGAAGGTTACCTGATACGGTCCAACTTCTTCACAAAAAATCTCCAAGATGGACATGATGTCCAAGCAATCCCTTCAATGAGGAGGACTTAATGAGGCTGTTTGACGCATTAGGAGAATAGGGAAAACTCTGCTGTAGTCAATCGATAATCAGCGAGACAACAGATTATATAGGTGATAGCATTCCATGCAAGAAAACGTCTTGAAATTCGCGAATCCATAACAAAATCGTATTGAGAGCAAGGAAAATACTGTAGCGAAATTGCTCGTTGTTCAGCAATTCAACCAAAACGACACGGAAGTCTCAAAACACGAAACGGCTGTAAACGCAATAGCTTATTCAGCTTCAATCACGGCATGTACAACTCATAAACAAGTTCTATTGAAACAAAATTCACCACATAAGTCGGAAACTTTTCGCCAGCACTTTGGAAATGAATAAAACTTATTCCTTCGCACACTATGTCGTTTACTATTGGGATGAGAGCATGGGAAATTCTGGGGCACTGCAATAAGCATGGGATAACTCTCATGCATATCATGGAAGTATTACACTCTCTTTTGTGGGATTTCCCCACTATGGGCCTAGATATGATTTTCTCTATTCTCACTTTGTTACAAGCCTTAGCCCTGGCTAACAAAATAATCGCAGTTCGTGTTTTATTGCATTATTATTGGAGAAAGGGTCTTTCACATCGAGCTGCAGTCGATGAAATCAACGAAGCTGAAAGGGAAGGCACAACAAGCAATTCCGCTGATGGACGCTGGTTTCAACGCTTCTTAATGCCGGAGATGATGAACTCGGAGACAAGCCTTCTTCAGGATGCACAAGTAGTTTGAGTCGTTCGATGAAGCTGAAGAAGCACTTAAGGAGTTCTTTAACGCGATGACGAAAGAATTGTACTCTGACCAGCTTTAAAACTTGGCGGGCCGATGACAGAAAGTCGTAGGAAACGATGGCCTCTATTCTGAAGAACAGTCATTAGTACTTTAATTTAGAATTCATGCATGAATTTTCAGTTTTCTAAAGTACCCCAGAACTCTCTTTTAAACCTAACAATTTGTTGGAGATGTAGGGCCACTAAAGAGCTCTTCAACATCCAAAATCTCGGCCATCGCATGCTCTGCAACAATTCAGTGAACATGAGGACGAGTAATATTGTACAAATGGGAAAGTGTCAGAATGGCATCAAATTTTGTTGTCTTTTTCTCTGTAACACAACAATATCTGCCTTGAAGCGTTATTGTAGGTAGACATCTTCAGGTCTTCAAACCTCGAAAACTAATTGAGTCGAGTTGATCACAGTGTAGTGAAGAAATCTCCAAACTTTTGAAACGATTTTTCAGAAACATCACAGAAATGGAGAGATCACTAAGATTGTAACCACTGCACAAAGAAATGAGATTTCACTATATGAAATGTGCAGTAACAATTTTCGTTTTGGCTGCACATCGTGCGGAAAATGCGGAAAGACGGCGTTCTGTAAACATCCACCTTGGAACGTTTGAAGAGATGAAGAGGATAGCGTCTGCTTATCATCACATCAACTTCATTCTTAAACATCGTCCACTGTGCTTTTCCGTTCCAATGCACTGGCAATTTCATCGACGGAAAATATTTTCTTATCTCACGGCAACATTTGATGTCTTCATGCAGCTGTTTATCCTACGATCAATCCTGACACGATTTTCCGTTAACGTCCTCATATCGGCGGATTCTTACTAACATCAAATTACGCACCTATTTCTCAACGATACTATTGAAATTCTATAGATCTACTCAATTTGACTATCAGTTGACCACTCCGTTAGAACTATAACATATGAGCGTGCCAAATGTAAGAGGCTAAGAAAAACATCAAGGTTTCACAAAGTCCGTTTCTGCTTAGAAATTTTTTACCGATGAAGTTTTGCAATAAGAACTGCGCTTCGTTTTAATCAATCGATATCTTCTTTGGAAGACTTTTTCTCAGATTTGCAGTTGTGATTCAGGCGCTTTGTCGATTGTCGCAGCATCAGAAATACGACGGCGGGAGCCGAATATAAGCCGAGCAACTTGAGAAACTGGCGCATTAACCGGATTTTGTCTCTAATTTCTCGCTCACACGCAGTCCATTTTCATTCAAGATTTGACAAAGATTTTCTCACTTCGACAAGTGGTTTTTTGAGCATCGCATTATCACAATGTGTCACTTAATACGCTTCTCTCCTTATCGATGAAGGCTATCCTCTATTTCCCACACCTGGTGTTGGGAACCATTTTTACTATGAGTACAGCAGAAAGCAGACGATGCAATTCAGAGCAAAGGCTTTACATATACTTAAAAGAAAAGTACCTCGGTGGCGTAGTGGTAGCACGCGTCCACGGTGAGGTGAAACGCGGGTTTGATTCTCGCTCAAGGCCGTGTTTTTGCTCACCATTCAAACACTGCGATAAAAGCAGTAGAAGCACTAGAAACTGGAGCACAGGCTTCATTTCTGCATGATGCTTGATAATACTTGGTCAACGTATAGAATTTATCTTGGAACTAAGAAGATTTTATATACAACAACGTAATAAAACCTCTAGCAGCTTTCCATAGTCTTGCGTAGGATCCTCAATTTTGTGTCAGCCATGGTAGATATGGCATTGTTGAAAACGGATTCGTTTCTTGCGGATCGCTCAAGGTAACTCAATGACAGTTTCTTGATCATCTCCTACCCAAATGGAACATTTATACGGAGAATGTCGTGGTCAGATTGAAAAGTATGGAACAATACTGACATTGAATTGATTTCTCCTTGTTCAAAACGATGCGATCGATGTTCGCATACAGAAGATCACCTCAAACGAAGCTAAAAATCGAAGACGAATGCATGGCTATATCATTATATATTATATGGAATGATAGTGATCATGCTGTTAGTTGATTGATTTCGTTAAATAACTGACAACTGAATCGACAAAAGTGTCGAAATGCGAACGAAATCATGGGACAGCTCAATATATCCAGAAAAGTCGGCTTGGATCATCCCAGCATACGTAATTGATCATTTTCTTGGATTTTTAGCCTGAAATAAGGTTAATAACATGTAATAATCGGCTAATATCTCGTTATCTCTGTCTTTAGTGTCGTATTATTCGATGCGTTGGTCACAGGTGAATTTTTATTCATACTATGTGGGCGTTCGCTAAACTATCAGGTGGTCCAGAGAAATGCTAGCAAATTTAGAATCCAGTTCATTTCGTATACCGGAGAAAAGGCGAAGAAGGACTGGCTAGTGTTCTTCAACAGTATAATGATCTACTCCAGCATAGTGAAGTCGTCCAACAGGTTTTCCTGAACTTGAAGTGAGTAGTTCATGTGACACCCTCTTATGGTCTTCGCCCGCCCACTTCATCTGTGCTGTGTGGAAAATCGACTAATCTTGGAAACTGTAAGGAAACGAACTATGTGTTGAAATAAGGGGTCGTAACATTGACCACAAAGTCATTACCGTCCTCTCCGGCAATTTCAAAGTTAATACTTTGAAAATACTTGTCTCGAGATTGTTAGAGTAGCTTACCCTTGTCAACTACCCCTTATATTCACTTAAACAAGCACTCAAATTTTAACAATGGTTTTGTTTTTACATCTTTCACTTCATCAGAATAGATGTAATAAAACCTAAAATCTCTCGCAAGGGAGCGCTCAGAATCTTTCGAACGACTAAATTCTTAGTCATTATTTTGGAAATTTTTCATGAGGCAAAAGGCAGCTCTTTATGCAAATCGCCATTTTACTAGATCATATGCTCTCATTTTAAGCAAGCACATTCATTGGCATTGATTTTCGAGCACTCAAAGTGTGAACGCCTGGAGATGGAATTTGGCAACTTTTCGATAGGCTAATGAGTGAATTTTTAGCTGAAACTTCAGAGCGACGCTGCTGTAAAATCAACTCCGGCTTCTATTCCAGACCTTATAATATTATATATTTCGCAGCAGAAATTCGGCCTGTAAAAAATGTATATGCGAACTTCTCAATTACTTCTCAAGTAAAGTAGTAAGCACAAATTCATCACAATGCGCATTTCAATATTGAAGCCTTTTGGATACATAGCAAAGGTCCAAAAATTAATCGAAAAGAGGAGTCTCTCGTAATTACGCGTTACCTCGGATCATACCTGAGGTTAATCTTTAGAGCCATTAGGCACAGCTCACTGATGCACTGACCCTAAGTGGCTGGTCTTCAATGAATAATTGATAAACACAAAGCATCAAAACGGTGAATGGGTTTTTGTAATGGAGTTTTCACTATGGCATCCAAAAATTCGCTTCTTACGTTTTCTGCTTGGTTTATGGAGGTTTTGGCTTAGTGGATTGTGGATCAATGTGATCTTTTCAGGCTCTGAAGAAGGCGACCCGCCGAAACGATAGCCACTTCGAATATTGTATATTCAAGCTGCATTACTAACTGTATTGTTGCATGCTTCGCTAGTATTCGAAAAAAATAATATCAATAACACCTCGGAACGGCTGAACAGAAGAAAATACTCATTTCAATATAATTTGTTGGTCACCGCTCTGGTTGTTCAACACCCATATGGTTACTAGTTTATTCATGGTGTACTGCCACAATGAACATCGATCATATAAAAATGTTTGTCTTATGAATATCACAGTTCACTTTCAATTTCAGCTGACAATGACCGTTACTGTGTACAAATGCAAACCAAACGGACCCAGATCTTAACATTCGAAGCGCTCTGTCCACAACATTTTGCCACATCGACCTCGACCAATTAGCCATGACGATGTTCGTAGTCTACATAGAATTTTTTCTTTATAGAACGAAGTTGTTCAAATAAGAAAGCCGTCAAACCGTGAGAGTTCCTGAGAGGTACAAGTGCTTGCTGTTGATAGCCTTTGCAACCATCGCACAGTTCATCTGCGCCGCCTCCAACCCTGCACCCGCTCCCCCATACATTGGGCAAATTCCCGTCACCGTGCTATCGACGAAAATACAGCTTTCCATCGGATTGTTCTCTAGAAACTATAGATCTCAGAAACACTTTGTTCTGTGCACTAGACAAATTGGAAAAATCATAACAATGTTGGACACTAGTGTTCTTTTACTTTTCAAAACCTGCAAAACTTCACCTATTAACACACTGAATGCTATATCATTTTGAAAATAAAATATGTGTAACATTTGAAAAGATATGCTCAATTTGAAAGACTTTGATTTTATGGCTCTGTAATAGTTTTCCTCAAATTCTGAGATATTTTATAATAAGTTTATAAAAAGTATCTTTGTTTTCAAAAAAAGTACAGCTCTGCTTTTTGGATGCCCCTTATAGCTTGGAATGGAATTCTCTAAATGAATGTCCACTACTGGATACTTACGCTGATCCCCTGGTCTCATTAACATCTTACATAGCAATGGTTCGTAAGTGGTATTAACTTGAAGTTGGCCGAGAATGCTGGAGATCGCAAAATCAGGCAAGAGCGCTCTCCGACCTTCGATTTCGAGAACATCGACGACCTTAAGCGTAAATCTTCACTATTTCGAAGAGTGGTTCGGAAGTATTTTCAATGAACATGTGTGAAATTTGTGAAGTTGAATTAGCTTTAGAGACCGAAGATGTGTGAAAAAATTGCAGCTCATCCCATACGTCTTTTCACAATTCACGAAAAGAATGAAATGTCTAAGTTGTAAACTCACTGTCTGCATTGCAAAACGTTGTGCAAGTGCCTGAACAGCATCCTTGCTTGTTGCAATACCAGGGAATAGGGTAGAGACCACTTGGTTATCTGTGTAAACAGCGATAATAGGTAAGTTGCTGGGCCCGCTGGCATTGAAGGTCCTAATGCTCGCTGCAACGAAATTTCATAGTTTTTGTAATGAATAGTTGTATATTAAATTATTAAGTATTTCGAAAACCGGCTCTCCTCGTCATTACCATTCAATAACACTTTCTTTCGTAATTTAGATAATATCACATGGTTGAAAAATAAACTTCATTTGGCCGACATTTCGACGTCTTTGTTTCATCAGAGCCGATAATTCGAGCCGAACGTTCACAAATATTCGTTTTCGTTATCATTCAAGTAGACTCTTTCTCGCTGAAGCACCTCCCGAATGGAAAACCTCACTCGGCAATGTTCATTGATACTGAATTGTTTTTATAAATAATGTTTCTCAATCGACTGATTTAGAAATCTCGTTTGAGAATATCGATCTATTCTGAGAACTGTACCGAGCCTTTTCAAGGTTTAACATGCCACTGGCTTGTGTACATTTCGGCATTCTTTCAGAATATATCGTTGCTTTCAAGCGACATTTTTAAACAGCAGATTGAAGATGAATATCTATATAACCGCATGCCATCGACTTTGAAAATGCTCATGCAACATTTCACGTTGTCAAGTCCTGGCATGTTGTCATTTAAACCACCATCAACTTATAACCAACGCTGGGAACTTATATGGTAATCATCTTGTATACGACAACATCGCTAAGTGAAATACTTCACTCGAGGGATGTTCCTTTGCAGAAAATTGGACGTGCACAACAACGAAGACGAAGACCACAACGATGGCGAACGACAGTGGAGAATTGAATCTAATTATGGGCTCTGAGATGACGAAGACTCCAAAACGTTAACCCATTAAAGTTCATTTATAAACTCCTGGTGTTAGCTAAATTATATAAGTCACTGCAAAGAAAAACTTCTTGGTTTATCTTCCTACTTATATAGAATCAAAAACCCTGCCTATAAGTAGCGCAGACTGCGACAACAATTAAACAATGATGGAGTGCTAGGCATACTCATTCTGAGCAGAGCTCTTGACCATCTGACAATGAGAATATTTGCAGATCCATAACAATTCCTACTCATTACTTTGACCTCCAGGAATCACTCCACATCCAAGAACAGTTGAGATTGAGACTAGCAACAAAATCATCAATGGAGCGCTCGAAGGTCCTGCCTTGTTTGTATGAATAATCATTTTCCTAAAATCGAGTAAGTATCATAGACTCAACAAAGAGTAATGTCTAGATCTTTTGTGCAACATCATCCACGAGATAACATCAGATTCGGCACTCGGCACCTATATGAGGATTACATCGCCTTGGCTGCTCTTTGATTTTTTTTCTGGTTTTTTCGAGTGCTTTAAAGGATCTTTAACTCGCTTAAAGCAGAACATAATCTTTGAAAGCGTATTTGGTGACACGTTGTGCTAAGGCGATGCACCAAAAACCAGGTATCGAGATGAGAAAATCTCTGTCAAATCTTGAATGAAATGGACTGCGTGGGAGCGACAAGTTAAAGAAAAATTCAAATGAATGCGCCAATTTCTCAAGTTGGCTCGGCTTATATTCGGCTCCCGCCTTTTTTTTCTGATGCTGCGACAATCGACAAAGTGCCTGAATCACAACTGAAATTCTGAGAAAAAGTCTTCCCAAGAGAATATCGATTGATAAAAAGGAGGCGCAATTCCATTGCAAAACTTTTTCGGTAACAAATTTATAAGCAAAAGCTGCAGTTTGTGAAACTTTGATGTTCTTGTAGCCTCTTAAATTTAGCACGCTCATAAATTATAGTTTAGCGGAGTGGTCAACTGATAGCCAAATTGAGTAGATCTATAGAATATCAATGGCATGGTTAAGAAATAGGCGTGTTATTAGATGTTAGCAATAATCCACCAATATGAGGACGTTAACGGAAAATCGTGTCAGGATTGGGACCTAGAATAAACAGCTGCATTAAGACATCAAATGTTGCCGTGAGGTAGAAAAGTATATTCCATTGATGAAATCGCCAGTCTTGAAACGGGAAAGCACAGTAGACGATGTTTAAGAATGCAGTTGATGTGATGATAGGCAGACGCTACCCTGTTCATCTTTTCAAACGTTTCAAGGTGGATTTTTACAGAACCCGTCCTTCCGCATTTTCCGCGTGATGTGCAGGTAAAACAGAATTTGTTATTGCACATTTCATAAGTGAAATCTTATTTCTTTATATAATAGTTACAATCTCTTTAGTAGTCTCTCCATTTCTATAATGTTTCAGAAAAAATCTTTTGGAAAATTAGGTGTTTTTTCACTACTCTAAGTAATCAATTAGACTCAATCAGTTTTCAAGGTTTGAAGACGTGAAGATCGTTTCAAGGCAGATATTGCTGTGCTACAGAGAAAAAGAAACAAATTTAATGCCATTCCGACATTTTCCCACTCGGATAATATTACTCGTTTGGTGTTCACTGAATTGCTGCGGAGCATACGATGGCCGAGATTCTAGTTTTAAAGAGCTCTTTAGTGACCGTACATCTCCAACAAGTTACTATGTTCGAAAGAAAGTTCTGGAGTACTTTAGAAAACTGAAAATTCATGCATGAATTCCAAACAAAAGCAATAATGACTATTCTTCAAAATAATGGTCAACGTTTTCCTACGACATTCTGCCATCGGCCCGCCAGGTTGAAAGCCGGTCGGAGTACAATTCTTTCTACATCAAGTCAAAAACTCTTTACATGCTTCCTCAAGCTTTATCGAACGACTCAGACTTTGTTGGACATCCTGAACGGGGCTTGTCTTCGAGGTCAAGATCTCCGGCATTGAGAAACGTTGAAACAAGCGTCCATCAGCGGATTTGCTCGTTGTGCCTTCTCTTTCAACTTTGTTTAGCTCGAAGTGAGAGACCCTTCCTCCAATGATGTCGCAATAAAACACGAACTGCGATTATATCGTTAGACTGAGAGGAGGCTTGTAACAAAGTGAAAATAAAGACGAAGAATATCTAGACCCATAGCGGAAAATCCCTCATGAGAAAGTGTAATATTTCCATGATATGCATGGGAGTTATCCCATGCTTATTGAAGTGCTCCAGAATTTCCTTTGCAATCGTAGTAAGAAATGTTTTGAGATATCATCTTCTCGTTGTGCAAGTCTAATCGCATTAGTGGATGACATAGTGTTCGAAGCAGAAAGTTTTACTCATTTCCAAAGTGCTAGAAAAAGTATCCGACTTGGAGTGTAATGAATTTTTTCAACTATTTTGCGAATAACAAATCGAAAGCACAGTCAACGCTGTATTATCATAGACCCTGTTTGAGAGTTGTGCAAGCCCTTATTGAAACTGAATGAACTATTGCATTTACAGCCGTTCCGTGTTTTGAGACTTCCGTGCCGGTCGTTTTGGTTGAGTTGCCGAACAACGAACAATTTCGCTATCTATGACAAGCCTATGGAAACACACGATGCTCAACGAATTCCGAGAACCAGGAGGACCAACTGGGCACTTTTCACGCGATAGGGGAAAAATAGAAGTATTGCTGATAACTGCTTTAGCCGCTCGACGAAGAACGGCGCAGCAGGTGATACAGGTAACTTTGTTCATGTCCTATGAGTGAACGGAGTCTATCAACACTCTAAAGGCGGATAAGTTCTAAATTACTTGGAGAATGTTCCAAGTAAGAAAGTCGTATTACAACGCAGTTTTCTCCTAAACGGCCACCTATCGTTCGAAGGGGTAAACCGAGATTGTATGCACTTCGATAGCGCATCAGCACTTTGGTGATTAACTAGCGCCAAAATCTTTAAATGGCTGTCTCAGACCTCTTTTCAATCAGACTTCATGTACTAATCTTGTAAATATGCATTAGGCTACGTAAACGAGCCTGTAGTTCGGCCTGTATTTTAATCAAAATTGATTTATACTACACTTTAAGGAAGAAACTTCACTAGCCAATATTAATCAAAATGAATAAACACAGTTTTCAAAATCCCATAACTTAATTTACATTAGATGAGAAGCGCAAGTAAAATTATCACATTGGATTTTTTTCTCCATGCCATGCTCATCGGTGTTGAACAGTAGATTAGCACCATGATCAATTAACCTTCTCAGGCTGTTTATTCATAAGACGAGTCGATTGACGTGGAAGCTGAATGAAAACGGACCAATAATCGAGGATGATGATTTTCATCACATGATAGCAAGCTTTGTTGGCTTCTCTTGCAAAGGTATTTTGCTAATGATAAAGCACACCGTTTTGGTAGTGACGACCGAAGTGCCGTCGTTATTCGAAGGCTCGTGCTTCCGTGCCCGGCGCTGTCAGTAATACTTTTGTAATAACAGTGTATGCACAAAATTTTTGCACATGTCATCATTGCGAATGAACGTTACGCTTCTTCTCATTCCATTTATGCGGACGTGTTGGCCTTTCCGCTTTCACAAATTGTTCTGCTGGGCTGGGTGAGCTTTTCATTCCGGAAAGGATACTGATGCGATCCTCCGTCAGTGGATTGCGAATCAGGCACTGAAGATCTTACTCAAAGTACTTTCTAAGCAGAGCCTCAAAAAGCTTATAAAACGGAGATCCCTCAGATCACTACGCGAGAGGCGAGATGTTGTTTTGTTCATATTATTGGCTTTGTCAGCGACCTTCGCGTTGTCATTGCTACATACAAAACGATAGGGCGGAAATCTTAACATTATGTGCGAGCATAGAAAACCTTTTATCTGAAATAAAGTAGCACTGACTCGGTACAGTTGGAGACCACCGCAAGTCATTGTAAAGGCCAGATATGCATTGAATCAGCTTAAACGAAGAAAAAAATTGAAGACGAATGCTTGGCGCATCCCTCAGGAGTGATCAGCGCCGAGAGCTTTATCCTTTATCCTTTATAGGGGGGAATGAAACTGAATGTGAGCGAATTTGAGTAGTTGAACAAAAAAGCATAAAACTGGAAAATAATAGCTCGAATTATGTCCTTTTCGTGAGCAATGGTTTTTCCGATGGAAAATTTCTAGAAAAAGACGTCGTGAAAAAGTGTCGCTGTTGTTCTAAGTTGCAGTGATTAATAATGCTCATAGCAGAGTATAAGTAGATAATATAAAAACCTATTACACATAAGACAATAGAACAAGGTCTCGTTCACAGCTTCAAAAAGTTCCAAATTTTACAGTCCAGTAATAGTGAAGAGGCTCTCCGAATAAACTGGTATCGTATCACAAAGCACACTTTTATTTTTGACCTGCAGTTCTTTGATTTATTATTGTCTCGGATTCCTTCAAAGGAAATTTGTTAATGACAATACCCCTTTAAATGGCGATGAAAATCTAAATCTCATTAGATTACGATAAAAACCTAAATCTCACTAGAATACTATCTTATTGTCATTGAAGCACGCCGCTCTCGCCTCGTGGTTCCGCCACCAGCTACGCAAGAATTCAACAAGGTTCTCGTGTTGAACAGAATTTTTGGTGGTGTGAATCAAATATGAGTCGACTCAGAATACACAACTCTACTCAGATTCATTCAAACCAATGAGTTATTCCAGTTCTGCGACATTCCTAAAGCTCAAATATGTTACAGGTAATTGAAATAGCAACTTTTCCGCATGATAGCGAACTTCCTTGGTATTGAGGCAACGAAAACGTTGATTCTCATCTAGAAATTGTCATTAAATTTCTTGACATTTCAGTGGCGATATACAAAGTGCAAACTAGCGGCAAGACCACGTCACACTGCTCTACAGCAGTAGTTACCAGTCAAGTTAGTCGTTTTTGTTTGCACTTCCTAATCGCAAGGGTGAGCAAGTGGAAAAGTAAAATTAGTAATTTTATTCCGATAAGCTGTTCCGAGGTCGTAGCAATGGTGTTTGATGAACAGTAGCGATGCAGTACAATACACAGTACAGTAGTGCGTACAACAGTACAATATCACAACTTATTATAATACAGTTGCCAACGTTTTGGCGTCTCACCTTCTTCAGAACGTGGAAAGATCAAATCAACTTGCAGTCTACTCAGTCAGAAAATGGTAGTTTCGCGGGTGTTTCTTCTTAATAGCACGTCAAAATTTCAATATATCTGATAACTATTATTTGGGCATGTTCTTAAGAAAACACTCGAAATGAACGGTTTAATATTTCATGAATACTCCAAGAGCAACTGAGTGTACTACACTGCCGACCTAGTGATTTATTTCGCTTAACGGCGTGTGTAAATTGTACGCCGTCTCCCACTCTATGTAGAGGGATGGAGCGCCCATGAGAAGATTGGTCAAAGGCGAAGAGCTAGCCCGATGACAAGGCTGCCAAGACGAAACACGTGTATCGGGCCGTAGAGAGTGCCCATAACAAACCCATGACATGTTGGCGCAAATAATAATTGTCAGATATATCAATCAAAGGGCTCCATAATCTAGACAGAAAATGTAAGAAGCAAGTATTTTGGATCGCAAAGTGAAAAGCTTCATCTCAGAACTCTCACCGTTAAGATGCTTCAGATCTTCCAATATTAATTGAGGACCAACCTCTGAGGTCAGTGCATGAGTGAGGCTGTGCCTGATTCAGAACCGGGAAGACATAACCTGAAGTATGGTGCAAGGTCACGCGTTGTTACGAGACACTCCTCTGTGTGGTTCCATTTTTGAGCCTTTGCTATGTATCCAAATGGTATCCAAAGTTTTTACACATATGTTTTATGATTCCTGTGCGAGGACCGTGAATTTGACATCGAGCTTTGCTGTTTTTGTTTCTTTGTGAGTGGCCTAGTGGACTTTTTGTGCAAGTTCCGTAATCGAGCTAGATGTTTTTGTAAACATAGTAGAGTGGTTCTATCCGTTTTCGCCAATGTATTCATCCTCGCATGCCTCGCAAAATATTGTGTAAAATGTACCAGATCTCATGCAATCGTCTTCTCTACCTCTACCGTTTGACAGACTTGGCAGTCCTTCGTTCCGCAGAGGCGGTCTCCACAGCTGATTGCGGATTAATTGGCCCTTCAGTGTAATTGAGGGTGTCTCGATCATTGCTACCGAATTATCCAAACCTGCTCTCTTTAGACAGCGTTCAATAGCTGCACTTACTTTGATATAAATAAAGTACAGGATGAAGGAACCTTAATGTCATCAAACTTTCCGTTCAGGGACGTCGAATTTATTTTAAATCTAACTTGAGGAACACCTACCCTATTGTAACCATTACAGACGGCTATTTTTCGCTCTAAGCTGAGGAATTCGGCCTCGTGTTTTCCTGTGCACACGTTACAGCTCTTCGAAACATGTTTTTCACGAGTGCGCGACAAAGTCGACATTTGATGACAATAACATTTCGTGAGCATTTTGTGGAATGAGAAGTTCCAAAACAATCTTGGAACCTATCACTAAGTGGATACCATAGAAAATAACATGTGGACAATATCCTCAAGATTACTGAGCCGACACAAAGTTGCTATAGAAAATAGGTATTTGACTGTCGATGTTTCCTTGGTTGACACATGATGTTATGATGTCTTCTTAACAGTATTAACTACTTTGCCGAGTATTAGTGAAAGTCAGTGTTCAAATAATTGGTAAACATTTTTGCTTCTGCAATGGATGTATGATGCTCTGTCTTCTTTAAGTAGTAATTTTGACTTTTTAGAAATATGTATAGTGGTTATCACGAGCTCTATCACTATGTGACTTTGTCATCTACGTAGTCACGTAAACACTTTATCCGTTGACTTCCTTGCGTGGATGAATATAAGAAATTGCAACCTTTCGGCGGAGGATAGACAATATTCTAATATGATACCACTCGAGCTCGGCGATCTCTGATCCTCTTGATGGATTTGAGTATGATGGTTCGGAACTGTACAGTGAACGTAATTTGTGTGGTATAATGCTCTAACAGTCTGTCGACCCCAGTGCGGTAAAAAAAATAACTCGGGTGGTCTTTATTAGCGTATCGTTGCAAGTGAAGCACAGATACCGTTAGCAGTTTATATCTATCGTCACTACAACTTGATCAACATCAAACGCTATGAGTTTGCTCAAAAGTTTGACGTAACTCAGTGCATGGAATCAATGGAAACAAGCGCGGATCCTTTTGAGAGCCATTTTAAACTTACTCTTCTTTCCACAATATAATGCACACATACACACATAACCATTCATCCGAGTGATCCCTCTCAAATGAAAATCGATCTTTACACTTACCCTATCATACACATATGGCAGTCGAACCAAAGTTCGTAGTAAAGACTACCATTAGCAGTATCAATATTGCACTAACTTATACGAGTGCTTTTAGTGATATAATGTGCTTCATGTAGGAAAAAACTACTTAACGTTTCAATTCAATTATTGCTCAAGAATTTGGTGAAGATGATATTAGAAAGGGAAAATTACTTAGTCATGCGATCAGAAGTCCTTTTAGATAAGAAAAGTGTATATAAGAATCGTATAATTGATGAAAAACCACTTCAATCAGTATGCTTTCCTTTTTCCACTTCTCTTTTATCGTCTTCCTCGTCAGTTTGCTTTAATTCAACAGGCATGCATGGATAAGCAAATTCCATATTTCTGCTTTTTTACAATAAAAAAAACTGTCATGATGGATTACGTAGCTGAATTCACCGTTCCTATAAAGAAATGGAAGCAATGGATTGCGTGTGGAAGAGCTTCACATTTTTCCTTTAGGTACTATTCAGTGTTTTTCTCTGAAAGGCTATCCAGGTAGCTCAAGAAATTTATGTTGGAAATACAACTGTTGCGCATTACTATTTACCGTGTTCCATTTACATTTCATCATAGCTCTGTGATTAGATGGATATGAAAAAAAAATTTGTTATGTGATGAGTGCAACGGGTTTTTCACTTGAGTGGATAGATTGTGTAACAGCACAGATTTGGAAAATGGCATTAATGTGGAAAGATAGTCAGGGTAAGGTGTTTTTTTTTACAGAAATTTTGATGTTCTCGTAAAGTCATCGAATATGATTCAGTAAAACTGAAATATTAGGAAAACTTCCTCACCTGAATCTAAATACTTCTAAGTGGGATCTATATACGCGACAGTTTGTAGGTGGAAACCACTCTGTGAAAGGGTTGTGGATTATCTTTGGAGAAAGATCGAGAGATGGTGGAGACGTAGTGAATTTCAGTCCCTTAATACTCGCGAACGCTGTCAGCTTCTCGGCATGTGCCCAAGTGCTCCAGCAGTCTATCCATGACTAATTTCCTTCAGTATGTCAATGAAACATTGCTGAACGTACTCTCCTTCACATTTTTGCAGTGTAGTGATCTAATAAACCTGATACATGCTTAACGGTAATGTCATTTCTTCTGTCAAAATCTGCATCATGCAAAGCAAACAACATTCAGCCAAGGCAGAAGAGGAATTCTTCTAGCAGAAATAGCTAGATGTAGTGCCATCAATGCAGTCTTCAAGAGTCGAGTGTATAAAGATCCCTGACTTCAATGCATTTACTTTACTGAGGCTTCTTTTACATCATTTCTGTTTGATTTGAGAGATTATCAAGTGCAGATCAGTGTGGCACTCATAGGAATTACAAAGATATCCCACTATAAAAGGCGATTTACATAGAACGAAGCAATTTCCTTTATCCTGCATTGCTCTCTATGGTAAATACGATAGTGAAGTACACCACGAGGACAAAATATTACAATATTCGACAACTTTCATGGATACAAGTGCGAAAAAGTTCTGACAACTTTCTCAGATACTAACATTAGAAAAATGTCTGCCTAAGCGACTAAATACATTCAAATGGAGAAATAATCACGTTTACTAGACCAACAACTGTAGCGCTGTACAGAATGTTTATAATAGATTCTCAAATTTGCCTCCTAGGCCTCTATGTATCTACATAATTAGACTGTGTCAACAATGGATTAAGACAAAGTAATAGTTTAAAACTCATTCAGCACTATGTCCTCGACCATTTCTTGGAAAGTATACAACGTAACAAATCAAAACTCTTAGCTGAACTAGAAAAGCCAAAATTCCATCATTTAACAAAAAGCATGCGGCTCAAAAAATATGATAAAAGCACTTAAGCGACATTAGTAAAGTAAGAAGTTATCGACGCTGCTCACAGTCAATTGACATGATCATTTCACATTATGCTGCGTGAGATGAGATTAGCAATGACTTAAAGGTTTTGAGATTTAGAATAAAAACATCGCCTGATCACGTGCAGAAAGGTGAAGTTATAAGTACAACATTATTTTGAAAATCCAATAATTCTGCATAAATCTTTGGAAATGAAGGGAAGTTTACACATCGTTGTATATCCAAACGTGGCAGCCCTTCGTTGAAAAGCGTAAAAACGCGATTCATATGCGCACCAAAATTCATTTTATAAAATTCAGTGACCACCAAAGGAGAGAGACGCAGGACTCAAGCGATCACCGTTCTTTGCATGGTCAAGAAATTTTTATCCTTTTTCTCAAATCACCCGACGTGTAGTCGCACTTTACCGTGTGGATTTGAACAGTAATGTAATCGACTGAATTCCTCGCATTCATTCTCTGCAAAAATCCTCAAATATTTTTACATGATACTTCAACTGCTGCTTGTGAATTATGCCTTCTTTATGAATGGCGTTAATATTGGTTGATGTAAACGATTCTCTTTGCTATTTTGGAAGTATGAGTTAAGGTATTCCCACTTGGTGTTTGGAAAAGTGGTGAGGACGAGACTGGACCATCGCCTCATTGTTGATTGTCGGCATTACCAATCCCTCACCCACTTTCTCCAGACTGGCAGTGAAATTTAGAGAAAAATTTACTCGCAGTTTTCCCGAATGTCAACACCAACATTTCCAGCCAAAAACTGAACAATAAGGATCTGCAGGAAAAGGGGTCAAACAGAGAGGCACTAGATTGCCAAATTTTTTCTGCTATGCTCTAATATTGAAGTCGCTCGATTGTGACGAGAAAGTACAATTTCAAGAGCGTTTTCGTGAATAGCCGTTTCACTAATAAATAGTGCTTTTTGATGTGTGAAAAGTGAAGCAAATAAACAATCATTAGACCAAATGAACCAAACGCTATAGGAAGTTGATGGAACAACGTTTGAATCATAAGGAAACTTGGCTCATGAAAACCTTTTGTGAATAGATCAAAATCGAAGTAAATGGTTTTACGACCACAGAGACTACTTCGCCAGTGTATCTTAGGCGGTTGTAGTAAATGAAGAGCAGCATTATGGAAGAACTGAGCAGAAGAAAGAAAGAGCATGGGACTCAGAGCTTCCAAAGATATCTTTGATATTTGAGGATTTTGAAAATCAACGCTCAGTTTTTCGAATAGAAGTTTCCTGAGGTTCTGCTGTGCAGCCGAGTCATAACTGAGAAATCAACTAGGTTAATGAAACTGTGCACTACCAATGCTTGAATGATGCCATCTGAAATATAACCGGCACACATAACATTTTACACGCAGTGTGAAGTTTAGATCTTGAAAGTGCCTCATCTTCAAAGCTAAGGCTGAGGAATACACAGCGCCACCGAAGTGCGGATGAGCCGGTCACCATCGAGATTTACGTAAAAAGTGGACGGGAACAATAGTAGAATGGACTACACAAGAGTGCATGCTTTCTCGAGAGCGGCCACGTACTCCTTGAATCAACGTGATTGTTATCAAAATTAATCAGCCGCACTCGCAGCTGCCGAAGCTTACAGATCGCTCCAAGAGACTCAGACTCGTCACTTTATTTAAACCAGACCACCATCATAAACGCAGATCGTAGGACAAAAAAGCCAAATGGATCCAAATGTGCTCGGATCCGCACAGCTGCCCAAGAATTGCCGTTCAAGTAGACAATTATGTAATTCGCGTCTCTTTATTGCTCATTATCAAAAGAATTCGCGGATCTTAGTGCCTAACACCATGGAGTGTTTGGAGCTGTGACGTTGGCCAATGATTGGATTAAGAGTGGCAATGCGGGAAATTGACCGAAGTTCTGACGAATTCAATCTATTCAGAATCTGCAAATACGTCGAATCAACTGCCTGATTATTTTGGTGGTTTATCAATACTTTTATACACTGCCTGAATTAGATGGAAAGATCGAACGAAGAAAAGTCCTATGTCTCAAGTGACCATGATGCATTCGTCCTTTTGATTTTCTTGAATTTTTGAGTTTATTCAAAAAGCTTCAGGGGCAGTGTCCGTTGATGTTTTTGATTCCTGGGCTATCCTGGTAGTCACTTTAGAATCGTTTACCGTTGTGGTTTTCTTCTCTTTTCGAAGTATGAATCTACCACATAGATGGACTTTTATGCGGTCACAAAATGGTCTACCTGTTTTTGCTAGTGTATTCATCCCCTCATCTCTTGCCTGTTATTAAATATATTTCATGCCGAAAAAATACATCTCCCTCTAGACTACACAGTTTGTTGGGTTGCATAATTAGTCGTAAAGGCGATCGTGGACTAGTTGGCAGGAAGTGTTGGAGGTGGAGTTTCACAAAACTTTAAAGGACACATCTTTGGGGCAACTCGTGATAGCACTACTAATTTCGTTTGATGTGAATGGAATTTTGAAAAGAGTAATATTCAGTAGTGAAATATTCTTTTGAGAACTGATTCTACTGCTTGGGCTTACCACAATGGCTGATGACTCGTAGCTAATAGAAATGATTAATTTTATGTGAACTATAGCAATTCGTTCCACTCCTTTGACTGGGAAACAGTTTCAATTATTCGGTACCTATTTTGATGATCGCTTTCATGTGTGAAGGATGAGAGAAAAATTTGGACTGATACATTTTTGTTACTTGATGTGGTATCATTTTGTATTGTAATCATTTTCTAGAAGCTTTATCTAAATTCCTAAGAATTCTCGTTCTCGGGATCCAGTTATCGATTGAACTTCTTTCCACAGTCTTTACATGCTTTGAAGGCCTGTTCAAAACATCGAAACATCTGTCCACTTCCTCTTGTATGTTATAGACAATGAATTAGTCGCCTACGCGTCGACTGTAGAGCAATCGGCAGCTAACGAGAACTGCAGCTTTCACCTTACACATAAAGGTGATTGCAAGACTTGGAGCTAACTGTTGATAATTCCTAATTTTCTTCTCTGAGCCAAACACGAGTTGCTAGGTAATACCTTTATTCAATACCTGACGTTTCGATTGTTCGTCTTCTTCAGAGCCTACAAAGGTCAAGCTGTCTGCAATACAATCGATCAAACCCTCCATTACTTCTTTGAAAAAAATCTCAGACCTAGTTGATCCGTATTCTGATAATTCCACATGGCATGCTTCCTCTCTGTTGTTAACTGTTGATCTATGCCTAACTCTCTAAGTTGCATGAAATATTTTTCTAACCACCGAAAGATCGAACAATTAATACACTGCTTCAAAAGGGCACTATTTGCTTGGCTGATAAGCAATGCGCATTTATATTTTCCTCATGTTCCATATTGAATTCAAGATGGGCTTGCAATGCAGAGCAATTTGATACGCCAATATAAAGGGCGGTGACATCAAATGACTTTATCACTTGCGAGTTATTCAGATGCGCGTACAGCAGGTAATTTAGAAGTATTGTGGTATTGGGTGAATGAAATCCGAAGAATTTAAGCGCCTGAGCGATAATTAGGATCAACAACCGTGTTATTCTAATTGTAAATCCGCCTACACAGCTGATGATAGGTCTAATTTAAATGTTGATTCATAGGTTAACGAACGATCGTTAGTAGATGTTAGCTTATGCAGTTTGTTAATTGGGTATGTGACCAGACAATTTAGAGCATCATTTTTGAGACGGAAAGTGACGGAATCTAAACACACGAAGTTTGCCGTGCTGACCCACTTTTTATTTGAATTTTCGGTATCAACTTTATATACTTTTTTAAAGAATAGCCGGTAGATACAAGTATCTTGAAGATGTTCTTCTCATATTTCAGCACTTTTCTGTAACGATTACTGAGTCTCCACCTTTATCACTGATGAAAGTCGGATAGATTTTGGTCCTACAAACTCCCTGACAAACTGTATACTCGTTTTTTTTTAGTGTGTAAGGTTGGAGATTGACCTTTGATGCCGATAATAAATAAGTATCTAGCGAAAGACTCAGCAAAAGCAGAAGCAATTTTGCTGGATTGTCTTCTTTTGAGAAAGCTCACAGAAAGAAATTTTTGGTACATCTCGTTCCCCTTTTACTAGATAACATTTCTAACGAAGCCTTGTAACTAATTAATATTTGAGCTCATGCAAACAACACGCTATGCTGTGTAGATTTAGGTTGAATTGGTTCAGAACTCGAGCTTTGAAGGCGTATGCCACCTACCACAGTGACTTTCAATGACGCTGGCACTCGCTAGTTCTTCAGGGTTTTCTGCAAAATTGCTGAAGTCGAATCTCAGCTTCCAATATGCCTGATAATCATTTTTTGAGTCATGCATGTGGTTTCTTATAGGGCAACTAATAGAGCCCGATAAACGCGCTTCGGCCTTGATTGCCTCGTCAGTGGGGAAGTACCTTTCTTCTCTAATCAATTCTCTCTCCATATCCAATACAACTGGTAATGGGAACTCCTGTAACAATGGGCCACAACTCAACACCCTTTCGAGTCAGTTGAGTTCACGGCTGAGGAATTCTTTGTGAGTAAGATAAGTAGGCACTACTCAACAATTCATACTCAAAGACTACTATAGGGTCGTCAGAGGTGACCTGCTACAGACATGTAGTCGTTAGTTCACCGATGCGCCTAATCTTCACCAAGTATTTCATCCCTCCAATATCACAGCAACATTACCAAAAGTGATGGGAAAGCAAAAGATCAACAATCACTGTTTATGAGACCTGTCACCTCATCGGGATGTGCCATATAAGAGACTACAATTTATGCATGAGTAGCTTCTTTTTATTACATGAATAAATCGCTTCCAAAAATAGTCTATTATAATGTCTCAAAAGGCGGTGCTGCACTGTTAACAGGCTTGCACTGATGATTGTGGTGAATTCTACTCTGTGAGGCACCATTATTTGAGTAAATATGACGTTGTAAAACATTCCAACACCACAGTGGTAACAGCGAAAATATGAGATGAGGTACCTTTCAGTAATTAGGAGACATTTGAAATTCGACCTCATTCGATCGACAGGAACTTTTCATAGCAGCGTCAGTAGTCATTCGAAAGCTTAAATCTCTGGTTACAGCCCTAGGCAGCCAGTTCTTGAAAAAGTCTTTATTATAATGCTGTTGAAGTCTGAATAATATCACGACTACGCGTTTTTTCTTATTGAGCTTATGATTCGCTGGGTAAAACTGCTTTCTTAGGTTGCCAGCACTCATTCGATACCACTAATTTCTAAAAACTTGAAAATGTGCTTGCTTTTTGGGAAAAGCTCTTTGATAGAACTGTAGGAGTAAGAAAGGGATTTATGCTTTGAACCTCGCCGCGAGAGCTCTTTCTTTAGACTACTAATAATCATTCGATACCGTAAGTTACAATGATTAAAATGTTATGCTTAATCCCTGGAAATCCCGTTTAGCAGGGAAAGTCGATCGAGTTTTACATTTCTGGTTACGTTGATTACAGGCTACTGAACATGACGAAGACAGTGGCAGGAGGTGAGCAGGGGCGCGGAGGTCGATCGCGTTTCAAATATCATTATTCAATATAATTCCTGATTTTCTTCTTTAACCCAAACACAAGGTTACATTAAACTTTACTTGACAGCTGAAGTTTCGGCAGTTCGCCTTCTTCTAAGCCTGGAAAGGTCAAATTGTCCGCAATCCAATCAGTCAAATACCTCCATTACTCCCTCAGAAAAACCACCAAACCTAGATTTCAATCGCATCAAGCACAATTTCGACTCTCAACAAACTCACCTCCTTTTATATGTGTTCCACTGAATGTTTTAAGTGGAGACCACCGAAAAGAGATCACATAGGCTCGTAATGCACCCTACCCATCAAAACAGCAGTCTTTTATACTGACTCATTTCACGGGTGATAAAGAGGCATTCCTCCCTGCGGTTTGTAGTTGGATTGATGGTGTTTATCCAAAACGCTTCCAGAATTTTCTCGGGCTGATGTTTTTTGTTCCTTGCGCAATGATCGTGACTACGATCTTAAAATCAACTCCGTCGTGTTTCTGTGCTCTATGCGTCCCTAGTGGAGTGTTCCGTCTATTTAGACGCTTGTCAGCTAGGTGTTCTTCTATGCTGGCATAGAGTGGGCCACCCGTTTCGCCACTATACGGCCACCCGTTTCGCCACTAATCGCTACACGCTTTGCAAGAGATTCGATAGACTGTACCTAAGCTCACGCAATCACCATCTCTGCCGTTAGGACATATTTTACAATCTTTCATTATACAGAGATGATCATATGGGCGGTTGCAAACTAATTGACGCCTTAGAGTTTTCGATGGTATTTCAATAATTACCACCGATTGCTCTAAACCTGCTCTTTCGAAACAGCGTTTTATAGCTGTACTAATCTCACTTGAAAAGAACGGGAAGATGAACGGGACTTTCCTTTCATTCGAGTTTTTGTTAGGAGGCGTAGTTTTTCCTCTAAACCTAAGCCGCGGGGTTACAAATTCGTATTCTTTAGAAAAGGCTAATTCCCGATCCAGTTTCACGGATTCCACTCTCTGCTCCTCCCCGGTACATAGACTGGTCGACATAAAGGCAATCGCCAGGCTAGGTGCCAGTTGCTTCCCCATTGCTAGTCCTCTCTTTTGAGCATAATATTTCCCGGGCTATCTAAAGCTTGAGCAGTTCAGGCACTCTTTTTATAGGGCCATAAACTGCTCAATCGACAAGCTATATAGGTTTGCAACTCCCTGGTGTTGTATCAGAGGCTAAGTTACTTGAAGGGGACAATTCGATGATCTTTCGAGTAGATCGCATAACATGATTTTGAGAAGGCATACGGATACCGCTTATAAAGGACAAGAGAGTCACAATAGGGCAAGTAATGCAGCAAGAAATTCAATGGTCATTGTGTTAGGAGGCATAACTCTCCCTGATGGTGCGCTCGTTGTTCAACAACATCGTTGCGGAGGGTAATAATATTTCAACTGACACAGCACATTTGTGTGCACGTGGGCAGTGGATAGAGGTGCTCTGCGTCGCACACGAGGTCAATGGTTCGATCTCGCGTTTATGGCTCACCAAGCCACCCATCCCTCTGGGGTCGGAAAGCTGGTACCAACAGGTCTCAGACTCGTCTGGGAGTATAGGCAGCCCTGACTCGATTCAGTGGGAGGCCACCATGAGTTATTATGAGGACCAGATATGCATTCGATCACCTCACACAAAGCCAAAAATTGATGTCGAGTGTATGGCGCATCCCTCATGGATTGATCAACGCCGTGAATTTATCCTCTGTAACACATTTGCTTCTTTTTTTTTATTCTGTCTTTGCAGCCGCACAGCTTGAGAAATGCCATTTTGAAGCTATACTCGGTTTGCAAAGGAACCTCCATAATGCGCTCCTTCAGTGAGAAAAGATACCGTTTGGCATTCGGAGCCGTTGTGCAACTTCACAGCGGATTTGTTTGTTTTACAAAGTAGAACTGTGATTCCAAGCTAGCCTTATTTCCATAAAAAATCAATTTGCTATTGGAGGCACTTCCTTACACAAACTTTTTTTTTTGGAAGGAACGCTCAAATTTGCCAAATCTTTGCTTTTCAGTGCGTGGCGTGCAGATTACACAGATGAATAATATTCACGGTTCTGTGCAGGTAAGTATACCATGAGACAATAGACTGAAGTTCCTCAATAAAAGTGTGGATATTACAACGCCCAAAGTACACTAATGTGGGGATATTGTAATGAACAATGCAACTGACTATTTTAGACCTTGTTTAAAAGCAATATGATTTGGCAATGCATTTTAAGCCTTTCATAAGGCCCGTTATGCGCACTGATCCAGTATAAGACACGTGTTGCGGCCTTTTAGCATCAGCACTTGAACTGTGCCTTTTCGTTCAGTCCTCGGGGATCTAAATCTGTGTAGAGGAATCGACGATGAACGTTCTACATTTGATGTACGGTGAAACAACCAAAGTGCGCTATTTCCGAGTGTCAAGTGTGACTTTGTCGACTGTATAATTACCGTGGAACTGACGAGGTCACAAAGCGGAAACACGTGTTTTCAACTGTATAAGTGTTAATAACGGAGTTCATGAAAGACTCGAATTGAATTGTCAGATTATATAGGTTCATTGTTAAGCCTTATCAAAAGAATCGTATGGCACCGCAATGTGCATTATAATTTTTGATGCGCAATTCATTGTTTTGTAATTTTATGGGATGTGTCAACCAAAACATAGACGTACTGATGCCTCTTCTGTTATATGCGGCCGCTTACCGATAACTAAGTGCCTTTAGTGGTTATAGATATCCGAATTTTGTTAAAAAAAAATCACCACCTTGTCATTGCAATGGTCGTACTCGTCGCTCATAAGTCAACTTCGGACTCAACGGGTCAAGAATAACGGTGGGATGCAGTGAGCTGGTGTATGTTGGAAACCATATAATAGGCACTTGTGTGAAAAATTTCATTATTAAATCCCAATTCCTAGAATCATGACTGCAGAATTTTTACTCAGAGTTTTTTTCAGGAGACTGCTGTGGCTTTTCAATCTCTAGTTGTTCAGGTAAGAAACGTATTGAATAGAAGCGGCAAAGGGTAGAAAGTAATTCAACAGCAAGCAGGAGATGAATACCCCGATACCGAAAGACGAAAAAATGTCTTTACTTATTTCTCACACATAACGTACGTCGACTGGAACATGCAAATGTAGCGCCCATATCTATGTATAGTTAGTTCAGTCCATATTTTTATGAGGCCCAAGGAGGACGGGCTCTCAGGATTTTTTAAAATATCGTCGCATTTTTCACTTCCAAAAAGAAAAGCAGAAGAGAGAAAGAACTTTCAGGCTAGAAAAAGTGGTCAATGAGTCAGCGCATTCAAATAAAAAGGAATCAGGGAGCCTAAAAGTAAGACGAAAAATTACGGTGTTAGGTTATTCAAAAGTTGAAACAAAAATTGTGCTTCGTTTTTCTTATATATCTTTCATAAATGCCCAAGAAAACTGAGTGGTGAGCAAGAAACGGCCACAAGCGGGAATCGCACTCGCGTTTCATCCATACCGGAGACATGTGCTACCAGTACACCACCAACGCCCATCTGCCCTACCACTCATTCTTCAACGTCTCTATGTTAGGTATCAGCCACCAACCTTTAACAAGTTTCGTCGGGTATGCGATTTCGCTTTATAAACCCAATTGAGCTGACAGCCATTATCTTTGGTCTTGTTACTGCCTTTTCGCAGTGTTATGGTGTTTCATAAATACCTAAGAGAACAGAGTGGTGAGCAAAAAACGGCCTCAGGCGGGAATCGATTGCTCACTACTCAATTCTCGTAGGTATTTGTGAATCATCATGACACTGCGAAAAGGCAGTACTAACATCAAGGATTTCGTGTATATTTTTCGTAATATTTTTTTATGTAAGCTTTTACTGTGTGTAATCAAACTACAACAAATATTGTCTTAATCTTTGCGAATCGAAGTGCTGTCGTAGTGCATTGAAAACGGTTCGAAACATATTTCGAAACACTAACAAGGTATGTGACAGGAAGTGTTAATGAAGGCGCAGCGAGCTGGATTGAGAAAAATTAGTTTTCATGCAAACAGGCACCATACGTACATACATGTACGTGTAGGCGCTCTCGTACACGCGCGCGCACACACACATACACACTCATGCTTGTCAAACTAACCTTTTCATTCCGATAAGAAGAGAAACCGGTGAAACGTAAGAGATTGTAAAAATGGAGTAATAAGAACTATATGGCAGCTATTAAGCGGAAGAACTACTATTTTTTCTTATCTCTTAAGCTTGTGACTATCAATTTATCTAGTTAGAGATAATCATTATAGTTACTCGTTGCGCAGTGAATCACAACAGCCGGGCCGTGTTTCTCACACAAGCTGACGATGATTTGCGTAATAATAACCAGCTTCTGTTCCAAACACAGGCCGGCAATGTGTCCGCGCAACACAGAGACTTGTGCTTTTCAATTGGCAACGAAGAAATGTTTCCCATAAAATTCGGGCAGTCTAGTGCTTTACAGCTATTCACAGTTTAAACTGAAGCAGAATCTCGAGGAAAGAGTCACGCCCCCAGCAGTTCCACTCGTCTACAGACGCTACTTGGAGCTCGACTGCGACATCCACCTTTCTTGGCTACAGAATATCCTGGTCATATCGCATTGTAAAAGAGCGCATGTAGCGCAGTGGTTACAGGTGCTCTGTGTCGCACCGAAGTCAATGGTTCGATCTCGCGCTCATAGCTCACCAAGCCATCCATCCCTCTGGGGTTGGTAAGCTGGTACCACACAGGTCTCGGACTCGTCTGGGACGAGAAGCAGCACTGGCTTGATACAGCGGGAGGCCACCGCGAGTCATTGTGAAGGCCAAATATGCATTCAATCACCTCAAACGAAGTTGAAAATTGAAGACGAATGCATGGCGCATCCGTAAGAGATTGATCGACGCCGAAAGCTTTATTCGATATCCTTCATCACACTGTAGTTCATGTCGTTGTATATTGCCTATGTGTAAAGTCACTGCTCCTTACAATGTGTAGCTCCTCTCATTCATCTAGATAATTGGGATTAGGGACATCTAACAATTAGGCTCACATCTTTTGCGTCATCATGAACTGTTAATATTACGTGACATTTCGTAAATGTTGTTTCTTCAACGGCAATTATGTTGTGACTGTTACCTGCTATGGGTTATTCGTTACGGCGGTGAATATGGTTCGTTCGTCTTAGGATCGACGCTGTTCGTCATCAAATAAATAGTTAAATACCCGCGTGGAAGGAATAATAGATAAAATCGAGTGACTCATCCAGCACACAGCACGCACTAATTCGCAATAGGTATCGAAGTCAAACTACTCTTGTGCAATCGCCAAGAAAACTTAACTAATCAAAGCACTCTCCATTGAAAACCAATGCATACAATTTGTCTACTCATCGAGAAGACAGTGGAAAAGGGCGCACATCTATAAAACATACGCGGTAACATAAAGACGTATATGTACACACGCTGATCGATGCAAGCATACACACATAAACACACAACATTAAATAGGAAACAGTTCAAATTTGTAGTTCATGTGACTACCAGTGTGGTAATCGCTGTTCGGCTAATCTCCATTTCAGCAACTTAGTGGCGCACATTTTAAAAGCGCTATCTTGAAAGTCATTTTGTATCGGCCGTGTGATTGGAATCTGGATTTGGTGATTTTTTCTAGTGAAGTAATGGAAATGTTCGGCCGACTGGCTTGTGGGGAGCTTGATCGTCCCACTCTTTGAGAACGAGAGCCGCAGAAACGTCAGCTGTTTGAATATATTGCGTCATAAAAATCTCGTGTTCGACTCAAAAGAAAGAGAAGGAACTATATGATAGAACACTCACAGTAGCATTTCGCACCACGTATTGATATTGTTGATTCTAACAGTTTTCGTACTTTATTGTGAGCTCCTCATTTGAGTATTCTTGCTCCTCATATCCAGCGATGAACCCTATGCTCAATGCTGAAGGAATAGCAATCTATGACAGAATAATTTCTGCAGAATTTTAGACCTTGACGAGAATGGTACAATATTAAGAAAAAATTACTAGATATTTAGCAAGAGGAAAGCATTTTATTATCAATGTGTCACAGCGAACTCTTAAATTGATCAATTTGACTGTATTCATTAACTTTTCTTTTTGTTATCTAGACAAAATAATGCGGTCAAATCAATGAGCCCTCATAAAGAAGTTCACCGCAAACTTCTGTTGAGAAAGCGCAGTTACTCGAGCTTCCAGACAGGTAAAACCAGCCTCATTACTAAATATCTTCAAGTGCCATCACAGTCGACTTCGATTTTGTTGACTCTGACTGGAAGTGGAGAAACTATTTTATGGGTCCTATCACTAAACACTGCTGAAAAGAAGAATATGTCATGCAAGAAATAACCTCAAATTCGTTCATAAGTTGAAAAAAGAAGAAGACAAAGCTAGTCGATTATGAAAACATAAGTAAAACTCCAAAATCGGTAGATAGCTCGATGACAGGATTACTGTTATACTTGTCACTCTGTCAAGGCGACAAAATGCATTTGTGCTTTCTGTAATGACTTGTGGCCGTCTACCGTTCAACGGAAAGTGATTGGCAGTTCTTCACTCTATTGGGTTTCATTGAGAGAAATTTCTTATGAATGAAGTCAACGACAACCATAGAATACAAGAGCATTCGTAAGTAGTGCGAAACTCATGCACTGCTGCTTGTAAATGCTTCCATAACGATAGACGCAAATAAGTAGTATCTGATAAGCACATTGAGCATGTTGCGTAACATTACCATGGAAGTTATTCTCAAACTCATTTGTGAAACTGGACAAATCTGAACTTGCAAAAAAAAAAACGGACACGTGAGTGCATGGATCGCTTCCGATTACCTTAAAGAACTGTAGAGGTTTCTAAGTAATATCATGTCAAAACCCATTTATGAAAGAAGCCTGGTGTAAGGGGAATGGACTGAACAGGATGGATCACCAACTGGGTAGACCATTGCTCACATGATTCTTGAACTTTCTCTGAATGTGTATAACAACTTGGAATACAACTCAATGGAAGACAGCGAGCAGCATAAGCCGAGCTTGAACCTTTGTCAGAGGCCACTGGCCACTTCCATTATCCTAACACATCTACTTATTTGACGCTACAGTCCCAGTTCTGCAGTATGTGGCGGAAACATGTGCCAGTGTTTCTCAGCAAAACTACGTCTTTTGAGAAATCTTTCAACAATGAGACCTGGTTTCGCAGTTCACATCTTCCAAGGATGCCCTCTCTTCGAAGCAGAGTAAAATATGCATCAACATTAAAGGCAAGTTTGATGGAGGGGAGGTCTTTTCAACAAGATGGGACGATGACTGGAGATTAAAAGAACAATGGAGTGGATTTGGAAAAAGACTTTAGTCTGGACACTTAATACGTTCTGCGGATAGCGAATAACAAGAGACGTAAGCCCGGAGAATCCTTTGGAATGTCTAACACACAATAAGAAGGCCATCTGAGGCGATCCAACTTCTTCACAAAAAATCTCTGAGACGGACATGATGCCCAAATAATCCCTTCAATGAGGAGGACTTACTAAGGCTTTTGACAGATTAGGAGAATAGGGAAAGCTCCGCTATTGTCACTCGACAACAGCGAGACCACAGATTATATAGGTGATGGCATTCCATGCAAAAAAGCGTTATGGAATTCGCGGATTTATGATAAAATCGTATTGAAAGTGCAGGCAGAATACTGTAGCGAAAATGTTCGTTGTTTGGCAATTCGACCAAAACGACACGGAAGTCTCAAATCACGAAACGGCTGTAAATGCAATAGCTTATTCAGCTTCAATCACGGCTTGCATAACTCATAAACAGGGTCTATGATAATACGTCGTTGACGATGTTTTCGATTTGTCATTCACGAAATAGTTCAAACAAAATTCACTACACTCCAAGTTGGAGACTTTTCGCCAGCACTTTGGAAACGAGTAAAACTTTCTGCTTCAAGCACTATGCCATTAATTATTCGGCTGGGACTTTCACAGCGAAAAGATGATTTTTCAAAACATTTCTCACTGCGATTGCAAAGAAAATTCTAACGCACTTCAATAAGCATGGGATAACTCCCATGCATATCATGGAAAAATTACACTTTCTCATGTGGAATTTTTACCCTATGGCTCTAGATATTATTCGTCTTTATTTCCACTTTGTTGCAAGCCTTCGCCCTGTCTAACGACGTAGTCGCAGTGCGTGTTTCATCGAGCTGCAGTCGATGAAATCAACGAAGTGAAGGGGAAGACGCAACAAGCAAATCCGCTGATAGACGCTGGTTTCATCGCTTCTCAGTGCCAGAGATCTTGCCCTCGGAGACAAGTCTCGTTCAGGACATCCGACAAAGTTTGAGTTGTTCTACGAAGCTGACGTAGCACTAAAGAGTTCTTTGACTCGATGTTGAAAGAACTGTACTCCGACCAGCTTTGAAACTTGGCGGGCCGTTGGCAGAAAGTCGTAGGAAACGATGGCATTCATTGTGAAGAATAGTCATTACTGATTTGGTTTGGAATTCATGCGTAAATTTTCAGTTTTCTACAAGTACTCCAGAACTTTCTTTTAAACCTAATAATTTGTTGGAGATGTAGGGTCACCAAAGAGCTCTTCAAAATTCGAAATCTCGCCATCGTATGCTCCGCAACAATTTAGTGAACGTGAGGACGAGTAATATTGTCCATCTGGGAAAATGTCGGAATGGCATCAAATTTTGTTGCTTTTTTCTCTAGAAAACAGCAATATGTGCCTTGAAACGTTATTGTGTGCAGAAATATTCAGTTCTTCAAACGTCGAAAACTGACTGAAACGAATCGATCACTTAGTGTAGTGAAGAAAACTCCAAACTTTCCAAACGAGAGGCCACTAAAGAGACTGTAACCACTACACAAAGAAATGAGATTTCACTACATGAAATGTGCAATAACAAATCATGTTTTGCCTGCCCATCGCGCGGAAAATGCGGAAAGACGGCGTTCTGTAAAAATCCACCTTGAAAAGTTTGAAAAGATGGACAGGGTAGCGTCTGCCTATCATCACATCAACTGCATTCTTAAACATCGTCTATTGTGCTTCCCGTTTCAAGACTGGCGATTTCATCAATGGAAAATACTTTTCTACCTCACAGCAACATTTGATGTCTTAATGCAGCTGTTTATTCTAGGTCCCAATCCTGATACGACTTTCCGTTAACGTCCTCATATTGGTGGATTATTGCTAACATCTAATAACACGCCTATTTCTTAACCATGCCATTGATATTCTATAGATCTACTCAATTTGGCTATTAGTTGACCACTCCGCTAAAACTATAATTTATGAGCGTGCTAAATATAAGAGGCTAACAGGAACATCAATGTTTCACAAACTCAGTTTTTGCTTAGAAATTTGTCACTGGAAAATTTTGCAATGAGAATTACCTTTCGTTTTTATCAATCGATATCTTCTTTGGAGAACTTTTTCTCAAAATTGCAGTTGTGATTCAGGCACTTTGTCGACTGTCGCAGCACCAGAAACAAGAAGGCGGGAGCCGAATATAAGCCGAGCAACCCGAGAAATTGGCGCATTCATGGAATTTTTCTTTAACTTGTCGCTCCCACGCAGTCCATTCTCGTTCAAGACTTGACAGAGATTTTCTCATCTCGATACCTGGTTTTTGGTTCATCGACTTAGCACAACATGTCACCAAATACGCTTTCAAAGATTATGTTCTGAATTAAGCGAGTTAAAGATCCTTTAAAGCACTTGAAAAAACCAGAAAAAAAATCAAAGAGCAGCCAAGGCGATGTAATCCTCATATAGGTGCCGAGTGCCGAATCTGTTGTTGACTCGTAGATGATCTCACATAAAAGATCTAGACATTAGTCTTAATTGAGTCTATGATACTTATTGTATTTTAGGAGAATGATTAATCTTACAAACAAGGCACGACCTTCGTGCGATCCATTCATGATTTTGTTGCTAGTCTCAATCTCACACGTGTTTGGATGTGAAGTGATTCCTGGAGGTCAAAGTAATGAATAAGAATTGTTATGGTTCTACAAATATTCCCATTCTTAGAAGGCTAAGAGCTCTAATCAGAATGACTATGCCTAGCACTCCATCATTGCTTAATTGTTGTCGCAGTTTGCGCTACCTTTAGGCAGGGTTTTTAATTCTATATAAGAAGAAAGATAAAACTAAGAAATTTTTCAATGCAGCCACTTTTATGATTCGGCTAGCACCTGCAGTTTATAAATGAACTTTAATGGGTTAACGTTTTGGAGTCTTCGTCATCTCAAAGCCCATGATTAGATTCAATTCTCCACTGTCGTTAGCCATCGTTGTGGTCTTCGTCTTCGTTGTTGTGCACGTCCAATTTTCTGCAAAGGAACATCCCTCGAGTGAAGTAATTCACTTAGCGATGTTGTCGTATACAAGATGATTACCATACAAGTTGCCAGCGTTAGTTATAAATTGATAGTGGTTTAAATGACAACATGCCAGGACTTGACAACGTGAAATGTTGCATGAGCATTTTCAAAGTCGATGGCATGCGGTTATATAGATATTCATCTTCAATCTGCTGTTGAAAAATGTTACTTGAGAGCATCGATATATTCTGAAATATTGCCGAAATTTACGTAAGCCAGTGACATGTTAAACCTTGGAAAGCTTGAAACAGTTCGGAGAATAGATCGATGTTCTCAAACGAGATTTCCAAAAAAGTCGATCGAGAAACATTATTTACTAAACAATTCTATTTCAATGAACATTGCCGAGTGAGGTCTTCCATTCGGGCGGTGCTCAACCGAGAAACAGTCGACTTGAACGACAACGAAAACGAATAATTGTGGACGATCGACTTGAATTATCTGCTGTGAAGAAACGAAGACGTCGAAATATCGGCCGAATAAAGTTTAATTTTCAACCACATGATATTAGCTAAGTTATAAAAAAGTGTTATTGAATGGTAATGACGAGGAGAGCAGGTTTTCAAAGTTCTTACCAACTTAATTTACAACCATTCAATACAAAAACTATGAAATTTCGTTGCAGCGAGCACTAGGACATTTACTGCCAGCGGGCCCAGCAACTTACCTATTATCGCCGTTTACACAGATAACAAAGTAATCCCTACCATATTCCCTGGTATTGCAACCAGCAAGGATGCTGTTCAGGCACTTGCACAACGTTTTGCAATGCAAACAGTGAGTTTACAATATAAGCACTCCACTATTTTCGTCAATACTGAAGAGACGTTTGAGTTGAGCTGCAATTTTTTCACAGATCTTCAGTCTCTAAAGCTAACCTGACTTGCCAAATTTCACACATGTTCATTGAAGATACTCATGAGCCACTCATCGAAATAGTGAAGAAGATTACGTTTTAGGTCGTCGATGTTCTCGAAATCGAAGGTCGGAGAGCACTCTTGCCTGATTTTGTGATCTCCAACATTCTGGATCAACTTCAAGTTAATACCACTTACGAACCACTACGATGTCAGCTCTTAATGCCACCAGATAAAGACCGTAAGTCTCTAGCAGTGGACATTGACTTAGGAAGTTCCAATCAAAACTATAAGGTTTGTTCAAAAAGAAGAGCTGTACTTATTTTTCTTGCAAACAAAGATATTTTCTATAAACTTATCATAAAATATCTCAATGTTTGAGGAAACTATCATAGAGCCATAAAATCAAAATCTTTCAAATGGAGAATACCTTTTCAAATGTTACACATATTTTATTTTCATAATGATAATTATTCAGTGATAGGTGAAGTTTTGTAGATTTTGAAAAGTGAAAGATTTCAGTTTCCAACATTGTTTTGATTTTTCCTGTTGTCTAGTGCACAGAACAAGAAGTGTTTCTAAGACTTATAGTTTCTAGAAGACGATAATATTGAAAGTTGTATTTTCGTCGGTAACACGGTGACGGGAATTTGCCCAATGAAAGGGCAAGGGGTGGGGGTGGTGGCGACGACCTGTGATAAGGTTGCAAAGGCTATCAACAGCGAGCACTTGTCCCTCTCAGAAACTCTCACGGTATGGACGGCTTTCTTATCTGCACAACTTCGTTTCGTAAAGAAAATATTCTATGTAGACTACGAACATCATCATGGCTAATTGGTCGAGGTCGATGTGGCAAAATGTTGTGGACAGAGCGCTTCGAATGTTAAGATCTGGTCCGTTTGGTTTGCATTTGTACACAGTAACGGTCACTGTCAGCTGAAATTGAAAGTGAACTGTGATATTCATGAAAGAAACATTTTTTACCTAGTCGATGTTCATTGTGGAACTACACGATCAATAAACAAGCAACCACATGGGTGTTGAACAATCAGAGTGGAGAGAAGTAAATTATATTGAAATGAATATTTTCTTCTATTTAGCCGTTCCCACGTCTTATTGATATTATTCATTGAATATTAGCGAAGCATGCAACAATACAGTTAGTAGCAGCGCGAATATACATTATTCGAGGTGGCTATCGTTTCGACGGGTCGCTTTCTTCAGAGCCTGGAAAGATCACATTGATCCACAATCCACTAAGCTAAAACCTCCATAAACCTAGCAGAAAACGTAAGAAATGATTTTTTGGATGGCATAGTAAAAACTTCACTGCAAAAGCCCATTCACCGTTTTGATGTTTTGTGTCTACCAATTATTGATTGAAGACCAGCCGCTTAGGGTCAGTGCATCAGTGGGCTGTGCCTAACTCGGGTCGGAAGTATCAGCCTGAGATATGGTTCGAGGTCACGCGTAATTACGAGGCGCTCTTCCTTTCCGTTCATTTTTGGGCACTTGTATGAATCCAGAAGACTTCTATATTGAAATGCAATGTGATGAATTTGTGCTTACTACTTTACGTAAGAAGTAATTGAGAAGTTCCCACATACATCTTTTACAGGCCGAATTTCTGCTGTGAAATGAAGTATATGAAGTAATGAAAGAAATGAGTGAAGCTGAAATATAAGGTTTGGAATAGTGACTGGAACTGATTTTACAGCAGCGTCGCCCTGAAGTTTCAGCTAAGAAGTCACTTATTCGCCTACCTAAAAGTGAAGAAATCCCGTCTTCAGGCATTCACATATTGGGTGCTCTGAAATTAATGTCTATGAATGTGCTTGTTTTCAAGATGTTACTCATATCCACAATGGAAATTGGCGAGTAGAAACAAAAATGAGAGCATCTGATTTTGTAAATTGGCGATTTGCACAAAGAGCTGCCTCTTGTCTCACGAAAAATTTCCAAAATTATGAATAATAATGTGGTCGTTCAAAAGATTCTGAACGCTCATTTGCTGGAGATTCATTAGGTTTTATTACATCTTATTTAATGAAGTGTTTAAAAGCTGCAAAAACAAAAACCACTGATAGAATTTGAGTGCTTGTTCTAGTGAATTTAGAGGGTAGTTGACAAGGGTAAGCTATTCTAACACCCTCGGGATAAGTGATCTTCAAAGTATTAACTCTGGAAATTGGCGGAGAGGACGGTAATGACTTTATGATCAGTTTCGCGATCCCTCATTTCAACACATAATTCGTATTCTTACAGTTTTCAAGACCAGTCGAATATCTATTGAGCACAGATGATGTGAGCGGGCGAGGACCACAAGAAGGTGTCACATGTGAACTACTCATTTCAAGTTTAGAAAATCCTGTTGAACGACTCCGTCTTTCTTCGCCTTTTCTCCGGTGTATACAATCGATTGAATTCTGAACTTGCTTGCATTTTTCTGGATACCACTTGATAGTTTAACGAACGCCCACATAGCATTTAATGAAAATTCACCTGTGGACCATCGCATCGAAGAATACGACACTAAAGACAGAGATGACGAGATATTAGCCGAACAATTTATGTTGCCAACCTCATTTCAGCCTAATCACCTGTATCACCTGTCGTCCCGTTGATCGTCGAGTGACTCGAGCGGGTACCAGCAACTCTTCCATTTTTCCCTATCGCGTGCAAGAGTAGCCCAGTGGGTCCTCATTGCTCTAGGAATTCGCTGAGCATCATATCTTTCTTCCATCGCTTTCGTGAAGAAATCGGACCAACGGGTCAGTGGTCTTCCTTTAGAGCGCTTGACGTCCCGAGGAATCCAGTCGGTAACGGCTCTCGTCCATCGGTTGTCGGTTGAAGCGCATCACGTGTCCGGCCCACCTTATTTTCGATATCCTGGCGTGTAGAACGGCGTCTCTGATTTTCGATCGTTGACGTAGGTCGGAAGTTCGGATCCTTTGTCTCATTTGCGAAATACGGGATACTCCTAGCATCGACCTTTCGACTGCGCGTTCGACAACGGCAAGTGATCTTTCATCCTGCTTACGTAGCGACCAGGTTTCTGCTGCATACGTTAGGGCAGGGATAATTGTCGAGTCGAAAAGGTGGGCACGGAGTCGGATGTTCTTTGTCCTCTTCACTACATCTTCGATGCTCTTAAACGTTCCCCAATCCGCTCGTTTCCTCCTGCTCAACTCTGGGGCTAGGTCGTTCATCATGTTGATTTCACGACCTAGATAGATGTAACTGGAGCATTCGGAAATTGTCGTTCCGTTGAGCGTGAATGGGGCATTAGAAACCCATCCGTTCCTCATGAACATTGTTTTCGTTAGATTCAGTTGAAGACCGATCTTTCCACAGGCGTTGTCGAAATCAGTCAACATTCGTTCCGCTTGGCTGATGTTTGGTGTTATGAGAACGATATCGTCAGCAAAGCGAAGATGGTTTAATTGTCGACCGTCAATTTTCACTCCCATTTCGTCCCATTCTAAAGTTCGCAAGTTTCAGCCTAATAATGCATGAAAATTATCAATTACGTATGCCGAGACCAGATCAAACAAGACTTTTCTGGATATATTGGGTTGTACCTCGATTACGTTTGAATTTCGATTCGATTTTTTTTGTTGATTCAGTTGTCAGTTATTCAACGAAATCAATCAACTAATAGCATAATCACTATCATTCTATATAATATATATTGATATAGCCATGCATTCGCCTTCGTTTATTGACTTCGTTTGAGGTGATTTCCTATATGCGAACATCGATCACATTGCTTTGACCAGGGTGAAATTAACTCAATCTCAGTATTGTTCCATACTTTTGAATGTGACCACGACATTCTCCGTATAAATATACCATTTAGACAGGAGACGATCAAGAACTGTCATCAAGTGAAATGAGCAATCCGCATGAAAGGAATTCGTTTTCAACAATGCCATACTTACCATGGCTGACACAAAATTGAGGATCCGACGCAAGACTAGGAAAGCTGTTAGAAGTTTTCTGATGCTGTTTTCTGTGAAATCTTCTTAGTTCCAAGATAAATTATGTACGATGACGAACCATGATCAAACATTATGCAAAAATAAATTCTTTGCCCGGAAATTCTAGTGCTTTTACAGTCTTATCGCAGTGTTAGATGTTTCACATACACACAAGAGAATTGAGTGGTGAGCAAAAACGCGGCCTTAGGCGGGATTCGAACCCGCGTTTCATCCTTATTGGGAACGCTTGCTACCACTACACCACCGAGGTGCTTTTCTCTCAGGTATGTGAAAAGTCTATGCCCTAAATTGCATCTGCTGCCTTCTGCTATACTCATGATAAAGATGGTTTCCAACACCAGGTGTGGGAGGTAGAGGACAGCCTTTATCGATATGGAGAGAAGCGAAATTCGTGACACATTGTGCTAATGCAATGCTCAAAAGACCAGTTAACGAGATAAAAATCTTTGTTAAATGAATGAGAATGGACTGCGTGGGAGCGACAAGTCAAAGAAAAATTCCAGTAAACGCGCCAATTTCTCGAGTTGCTCGGCTTATATTCGGCTCCCGCCTTCTTATTTCTGATGCTGCGACAATCGGCAAAGTGGCTGAATCACAACTGCAATTCTGAGAAAAAGTCTTCCAAAGAAGATATCGGTTGATAAAAACAAAGGGCAGTTTTCATTGCAAAATTTTCCAGTGACAAATTTCTAAGCAAAAACTGAGTTTGTGAACCTTTGATGTTTCTGTTAGCCTCTTAAATTTAGCACGCACATAAATTATAGGTTTAACGGAGTGGTCAGCTGGTAACCAAATTGAGTGGATCTATGGAATTTCAATAGTATGGTGGAGAAATAGGCGCGTAATTAGATGTTAACAAAAATCCACCAATATGAAGACGTTAACGGAAAATCGTGTCAGCATTGAGTATTAGAATAAACAACTGCGTAAAGACATCGAATGTTGCCGTGAGATAGGAAAATATTTTCCGTCGATGAAATCGCCAGTGTATTGAAACGGGAATGCACAGTGGACGATATTTAAGAATGTTGTTGATGTGATGGTAAGCAGACGCTACTCTGTTTATTTTTTCAGGCGTTTCAAGGTGGATTTTTACAGAACGCGTCTTTCCGCATTTTCCGCATGATATGCAGGCAAAACAAAATCTGTTATTACACATTTCATATAGTAAAATCTCATTTTTTTATGTAGTGGTTGCAATCTCTTTGGTGATCTCTCCATTTCTGTAATGTTTCTGAAAAATCGTTTGGAAAGTTTAGAGTTTTCTACACTACACTAAATGATCAATTCGACTCATTCAGTTTTTGTGATTTGAAGACCTGAAGATGTCTACTCACAATAACGCTTCAAGGCAGATATTGCTGTGCTACAGAGAAAAAATAGCAAAATTTGATGCTATGCGACATTTTGCCAGTTGGGCAATATTACTCGTCCTCACGTTCACTGAATTGTTGCGGAGCATACGTTGGCCGAGATTTCGAATTTTGAAGAGCTATTTAATGACTGTACATCTTCAACAAATTATTAGGTTCGAAAAAAATTCCTGGAGTACTTGTGGAAAACTGAAAGTTCATGCATGAATCCCAAACAAAAGCAATAATGACTATTCTTCACAATGAAGGCCATCGTTTCCTACGACATTCTGCCATCGGCCCGCCAAGTTTCGAAGCTGGTCAGAGTACAGTTCTTCCGGCACCATGTAAAAGAACTCTTTAAGTGCTTCTTCAGCTTCATCGAACCACTCAAACTTTGTTGGACGTCTTGAACGAGTCTTGTCTCCGAGGTCAAGATCTATTGAGAAGCGTTGAAACCAGAGTCTATCAGCGGTTTTGCTTGTTGTGTCTTTCCTTTCAACATCGTTGATTTGATCGACTGCAACTCGATGTGAAAGACTCTTTCTCCAATAATGCCGCAATAAAACACGAACTGCAATTATGCCGTTAGAGAGGGCGAGGGCTTGTAACGAAGTGAAAATAAAGACAAATATTTTCTGAGCCCATAGTGGGAAAATCCCACATGCGAAAGTGTAAAATTTTCATGATATGCATGACTGTTATCCCATGCTTATTAGAGTGCCCAAGAATTTTCGTTGCAACCGTGGTGAGAAATGTTTTGAGAAATCATCTTTTCGCTGTGAAAGTCGCATCTCAATAGTTAACGCCATAGTGTTCGAAGCAAAAAGTTTTACTCGTTTCCAAAGTGCTGGCGAAAAGTCTCCAACTTGGAGTGTAGTGAATTTTGTTTGAACTATTTCGTGAATAAGAAATCGAAAACATCGTCAACGACGTATTATCATAGACCTTGCTCATGAGTTGTACAAGCCGTGATTGAAGGCGAATAAGCTACTGCATTAACAGCCGTTTCGTGTTTTGAAGACTCCGTGTCATTGTGCTTGATTTGGCGAACTACGAACAATTTCGGTTAGTATTCTGCCTGCACTTTCAATACGATTTTGTAATAAATCCGCGAATTTCAAGACGCTTTTTTGCATGGATTGCCATCACCTATATAATCTGTGGTATCGCTGTTGTCGAGTGACAATAGTGGAGCTTTCCCTATTCTCCTAATACGTCAGAAGCTTTAGTAAGTCCTCCTCTTTGAAGGGATTGCTTGGGCATCATGTCCGTCTTAGAGATTTTTTGTGAAGAAGTTGGATTGCGTCAGTAGAAACCTCTACAGTTCGTGAAGGTAATCGGAGGCGATCCATGCACTCACGTGTCCGTTTTTTTTTTTTGCAAGTTCAGCCTTGTCCAGTTTCAAAAATGAGGTTTAGAATAACTTCCATGGTAATGTTACGCAACACGCTCAATGTGCTTATCAGACACTACTTATTTGCGTCTATCGTTATGGAAGCATTTACAAGCAGCAGTGCATGAGTTTCGCACTATTCACGAATGCTGGTGTGCTCTATGGTTGTCGTTGACTACATTCATAAGAAATCTCTCTCGACGAAGCCCAATAGAGTGAAGAACTGCCAATCACTCTCCGTTGAACGGTAGACGACCACAAGTCATCATGGGCAGCACAACTGCATTCTGTCGCCTGGATGGAGTCACAAGCATGACAGTAATCCTGAGATGGACGAGCAACGCTGACAATTTTTAACGAGCTATCTAGCCATTATGAAATTTGACTTATGTTTTCATAATCGACTAGCACTGTCTTCTTCTCTTTCCAATCTATGAACAAATTTGAGATTATTTCTTGAATGACATATTCTTCTTTTCAGCATAAAATAGTTTTCTCGACTTCCAGTCAGAGCCAACGAAATCAAAGACGACTGTGATGGCACTTGAAGGTATCTAGTAATGAGGCTGGTCTCACCTGTTTGAAAGCTCGAGAAACCGCGCTTTCCCAACAGAAGATTGCGGTGAACTTCTTCATGAGGGCTCACAGATTTGATTGCACTATTTTATCTAGGTAACAAAAAGAAAAGTTAATGAATATAGTCAAATTGATCAAATTAAGAGTTCGCTGTGACACTATGATAATAAAATGCTTTACTCTTGCTAAATATTTAGTGATTTGTTCTTAATATTGTACCATTCTCGTCAAGGTCTAAAATTCTGCAGATATTTCTCTGTCATAGAATGCTATTCCTCTAGCATTGACCATAAGGTTCATCGCTGGATCTGAGGAGCAAGAAATCCTCAATTGAGAAATTCACAAGAAGTGCGAAGCTCTTAGAATCATCATAACAATACTTGATGCGGAATGCTACTGTGAGCGTTCTATCAGATAGTTCATTGTCTATCTTTTTGAGTCGAACACGAGATTTTTTATGACACTATTTAAACAGCTGACGTTTCTGCGGCTCTCGTTCTTAGAGGGTGGGAAGATCAAGCCGCCCACAAGCCAGTCGGCCGAACATTTCCATTATCTCATAAAAAAAGTCACCAAATCCAGATTCCAATCACATCGGGCGCCACCACATAACTTCCAAGTTAGCGCTTTTAATACGTGCTCTACTTAGTTGCTCAAATGAAAACCAACCGAACAGCGATCACCAGGACTGGTAGTCACATGAACTACAATTTCGAAACTGTTTCCTATTTAATGCTTTGTGCTTATGTGTGTATGCTTCCACCGATCTGTGTACGTGTGTATACGTCTTTATGTCACTGCGTATGTTTTTATATATATGCGCCCTTTTCCAATGTCTTCTCGAGAAGTAGACATATTTTTCATATTGGTTTTTAATGGAGAGTGCCTTGATTAGTTTAGCTTTCCTGGCGATTTCACAAGAGTAATTAGGCTTTGGTACCTATTGAGAATTAGTGCGTGCTGTGTGCTGGATGAGTCACTTGATTTTTATCTATTATTCCTTCCACGCGGGTCTTTAAATATTTATTTGATTCAGAAGTTCGACTTTCTATAAACCTCGGCATAATTAATTGTTATATGAAAACTGAGAAAACTTATCTTGATTAGCTAACGCGAGGTTGGTAAATCAGTCGTGGAAGTTCGGCTGACGTTTCGGCGACCCGCCTTCTTCAGAGCCTGGGCGTATGTAGTATTAGTCTATTTGAATGATTCGGATGCTCTTATTTATATGCAGTCTAGGTCAGGTTAGAAGATCAAACGAAGAAAGGGGCGCAGATCTCGTGTGGTGGTGACGCACTCGTCCTTCCGGTTCATTTCGGGATTTTGGGCGTTTATCCAAAATGCCTCAAGAGTTTTGCGCGTGGATGTTTTTGATTTCGCGCTACGATTGTGACAGTCACATCAAAATACTCGTTGCTGTGTTTTTGTGCCCTATATGGACCTAAAGGTTTCGTTTTATCTATTTTAGATTTACTATCTAGAAGTCCTTTTATGCGGATAAAAAGTGGTCTACCCGTGGTGGTATTCTCCGGCATGTTTTACATGTTAGTAAATAAATTGTGCCCGATCTCATACAATCCCCGTCTTTTCCGTTAGGGCAGACCATACAGTTTTGGTGTTGCACATTCAATCATAAAGTCTAATGCGTATCAGCTGATGGCGTAGGGTGGAAGGTGGGATTCCGATAACTACCACGGAATTTTCAAGACCGCATCTTTTTGGCACCTTTTAACCGCGCTACAAATTTCGTTTGATATAAATGGCAGTTTAAAGCGAACTCTATTCAAGTGCGGAGTATTGTTCTTTCGGGATCTAATTCCACTTTTTGAATATTCCCGAGTAGCAAATGTTTTGTAGCCGTTGGAAATGACAATTTTTCGTGCCAAGTCTAATGATTCGTTCCTTTCCTCTTCTCCTGTGCACACATTTTTAGCCGTTCGAAACATGTTTTTAATTAGCGATTTTTTTATGTGTGAAGGATGAGAGGAAAGGTGATTGGTCAAAATGTTCTTGTTACTTGGCTTTCGATACCATTTTGTACTATAGCCACTATCCAAAAGCTTTACTTGTATGTTTAAGAATGGAAGGCAGCTCCCATTTGGACTTCCTCGCGTAAATTTTATATGCTCTGACTGTCCGTTCAAGACTTCAAAACATTTGTCCATTTCCTCTTGTGTGGAACAGGACAATGAAACAATCGTCTATATACCGGCAGTAGAGCAATGGGTGGTGAACGAGAACTGGAGCTTCCATCTTATACATAAAAGCGATGGCAAGACTAGGTGCTAAACTTGACCCATGGCTAACCCCCTGAGTTGTGTGAAGTATTTTACCGACCACCGAAAGATTGAACAACTAAGATATTGTTTTAGGAGGGTCAATAGTCATTGAATTGTAAAGCCATACATATTTACTTTTTATTCATTTTCAGTTCAAAGTTCGAAAATGGCATGCATTGCAGAGTCATTTGATACGTTTGTATAGAGTGAGGTAACATCAAATGACTTCATTACGTACGAGTTGTTTGCTTTCGCGCAACGTAGGTGATCTAGGAACATTTGGGTATTGGGTAGATGGGTTGGTATGAATTTGAACACCTGAGTAAAAATAAGGTTTAGAAACCACGTTTTTCTATCCGTTGATCCGCCTATACAACTGATGATAGGTCTAACCTTGTAAGTTGAATGGATCGGTTGACACTAGATCATCATTAAATGTAAATTTATGTGTTTTTATGAGAAGGTATAGGACCGGACAAATGGGATTATTGTTCTTGAGTCGAGAGATAACTAAAGTTTCCAAACCCGCTGTCGCTACAACCCGTGTTGACCCATGCTTTGTTTAGATTTTTACTTGGAGTTTAAATTCCTTCTCAGAGGATGGGCGATAGAAGAAGACATCCTGAAGATGTTTCTCCGTTATTTCGACAGCCAGTGATTTGGAATTACTACAAATTCCCCACCTTTATCACTTGCGGATAGACAGATAGATTTTGATCCTACGAGCTCTCTGATTTGGGACAAACCTTGCTTTTGTTTGTGTGTCAGATTGGAGCTCGATTTTCATGCCGAAAGTGGTTGAGTATTTGCGGAACCTAGTTTGAAAAAACGCGAGAAATAGGATCGAGTTCGCTATTTGGTTTTTCTTCCTGGTAGAAAGCTTGTGGGAAGGGAATGGGTGGTAGTGCCCCTGTTTGTTTTTCGTTACCTAACCCTTCTAATCTAACCTTGTAGCGCAGTTGATTCTGAAGTTCATGTAGACTGCATGCGATCCTGCGCAGGGTTAATTTAGAAGTGGGTTGACTAGGTGCAAAACTTGGACCCAGTTTAATAATGAACGTGCATCATCCAGAAGCGTTACGCCATCTATCACACTGACTCGTGCTCTCTTTAAAGCGCCGTGATATTTCGATTGATCGATGTTATCGCGGGAATCGGCGCTTTTACGCCTTGATTTTGATTGAACGCAGTCAATCTAAGTCTGCCGGTATATAGACGATTGTTTCATTGTCTGTTCCACACAAGAGGAAATGGACAAGTGTTTTAAAGTCTTGAACGGACAGTCAGAGCATATAAAATTTACGCGAGAAACTTCAAGCGGGAGCTGGCTTCCATTCTTGAACATCCAAGTAAAGCTTTTGGATAGTGGCTATATTACAAAATGGTATCGAAAGGCAAGTAAACAAAAACATTTTGGTCAACCACATTTTCTCTCATCCTCAACACATGAAAAAAATCGCTAATTAAAAACATGTTTCGAAATACTAAAAATGTGTGCACAGGGGAAGAAGAAAGCGGTTAGAAGGTGCCTAAAAAGATGCGGTCTTGAAATTTCCGTGGTACTTATCGAAATCCCACCTCCCACCCTACGCCATCAGCTGATCCGCAATAGACTTTATGATCGATTGTGTAACACCAAAAACTGTATGATCTGCCCTAACGGAAAAGAGGGGGATTGTATGAGATCGGGCACAATTTATTTAATAACATGTAAGACATGCGGGAAGATAATATAGGCGAAGCGGGTAGACCACCTTTCATCCGCATAAAAGGACATCTAGATAGTAAATCGACTTTTGCCATCTATGCAGTCACGTAAACACCTTATCTGTTGACTTCCATGCGTTGGATGGATATAAGAATTTGCAACCTTTCAGCGGAGGATAGGCAATATTATGATATGATCCCATTCAAGCTCGGCGATTTCTGATCCTTTTGATGAATTTTAGTATGGTGATTCGGAAGCTGTACAATGAACGTAATTTGCGTGGTATAATGCTTTAACAATCTGTCTACCCCACTGTGGTAAAAAAAATATCTTGGGTGGTCTTAATCAGCGTATCGTTGAAAGTGAAGTACAGCTACCGTTAGCTAAGTTTATATCTATCTTCACTACAAACTGATAAACCTCAAACGCTACGAGTTTATTTAGAAGTTGACGTAAATGATATTCTTTTCTTTTTATTCAACCGTTTATAGCGGTGGTATGATGTTATAAATATGTACGCACTGATGTAGAGCGATATGCAGAAGTTTCGCGTCAGGCGGGGATAGAACCCGCACCACACTTTTTTCGGGAATGCGCGCTTTATCTGTTACACTACTGACGCCCATTTTGCACAGCGCTCTTTCTACGCCACAGCGCATCTATCTGTCAGCGGCCAGCTGTCAACGGCCTGGCTCGAGTAGTCGGTGTCGAACATTGAACCCAGTCAAGCTGACAGATATTGTGCATTATAGATCAAATTATATTCTTCATATTTAACCGTTTATTGCGGTGGTATGATGCCTCAGATATATACCCATTGATGTAGAGTGATGTACAAAACCTGAGAGAGCGATGTGCAGAATGGGCGTCAGTATTGTAACGATAGAGCACGCATTCCCGTAAAGAGTGAGGCGCGGGTTCTGTCCCGCCCGACGCAAAGGTTTTGCAAATCGCTCTAAATCAGCGGGTATATATTTATAACATCATTCCACCGCTATAAGCTGTTAAATAAAAAGAACATCATTTGAATCTATAATAAACAATATCTGTCAGTTTGACGTAACTCAATGCATGGAATCTATGGAAACAAAGCGCGGATCCTTTTGAGAGCCATTTTAAAACTTACTCTTCTTTCCACAATATAATGCACACATACACACATAACCATTCATCCGAGTGATCACTCTCAAATGAAAATCGATCTTACACTTACCCTATCATACACATATGGCAGTTGAACCAAAGTTCGTAGTAAAGACTACCATTAGCAGTATCAATATTGCACTAACTTATACGAGTGCTTTTAGTGATATAATGTGCTTCGTGTAGGAAAAAACTACTTAACGTTTCAATTCAATTATTGCTCAAGAATTTGGTGAAGATGATATTAGAAAGGGAAAATTACTTAGTCATGCGATCAGAAGTCCCTTTAGATAAGAAAAGTGTATAAAAGGAATCGTATAAATAATGAAAAAACCAATTCAATCAGTATGCTTTCCTTTTCCACTTCTCTTTTTATCATCTTCCTCGTCAGTTTTGCTTTGATCCAACAGGTATGCGTGGATAAGCAAATTCCATACTTCTGCTTTTTCACAATCAAAAAACTGCCATGATGGATTACGGAGGTGAAAAAACAGAATGGAAGCAATGGATTGTGTGGGAAGAGCTTCACATTTTTCCTATACGTATTATTCACTGTTTTACTCTGAAAGGTTTTCGAGGTAGCTCAAGAAATTTATGTTGGAAATGCAACTGTTGCACATCACTACATACCTGTTCCATTTACATTTCATCATAGTTCTGTAATTAGTTGGATATGAAAAATATGATTTTTTAATGTTAAATACAGTTACATGAAAAAGATTAGCGGAATCGGCTTCAATCCTTCGAGAAATATGTAGACCCTGACGGCAGAGAAATTTTACTTCTGTAGCGGCAATAAAAAACATCGATATTACTTCGAGACTCTCTGGTTAATGTAATGATCTGCTTAATCCGCTTGGAAATGTACTATAGTTAATCTACCATCTTCATCTGTGGACTCACACATTTATGAGAGCTGAGAAAAAGCATACATATGTTTTAAAAGCTTTCTTTGTGTTCACTTTTCATAATTTTGGAACATCTAAAACTGAATGCGATGAGTGAAACGAGTTTTTTACTGGACTGGATGGATTGTTTGAACAGCACAGTCAACATTAATGTGGAAAAGATAGTTGTCAGGGTATGGTGTCTCTTTACAGAAAATTTGATGTTTTCGCAAAGTCATTGAATGTACTCAGTCAAAATTGAAATATAGGAGTCCTCATATGAATCCAAATATAGGTTGGATGCATATACGCGACAGCTTTGTACGTGGAACCACTCTGTGAACGGGCTATGGATTATCTTTGGAGAGAGATCAAGGAATGGTGGAGAAGTAGTGAATTTCAATCCCTTGAGGCTCGCGAACACTGTCAGCTTCCCGATATGTGCTTAAGTGCTGTAGTAGTCTATCCATGACTAATTTCTTCTTCAGCATGTCAATGGAGCATGATTGAAGTACTTTCCTTCATATTTTTGCAGGTGCACTGATCTATGAAAACTGATACAGTGCTGAACGACAATGTCATTTCTTTTGTTAAAATCTGCATCATCAGAAGCAAACACCATTCAGCCCAAGGCACAAGAGAAATTCTTTCAGCAGAAGGGGCCAAATGTAGTGGCATCAATGCAATCTTCAAGAATGGAGTGGATGAAGATCCATTGGCTTTAATGCATTTACTTTACTGAGGCTTCTTTTACAGCATTTCTGCATTGATTTGACAAATTATCAAATGCAGATCAGTGTGTCGCTGATAGGAATTGAAAGGATACCCCATGTATAAGGCAATTTGCATAGAACGAAACAATTTCCCTTATCGTGCACTGCTCTTCATGGTAAATACGATAGTGAGTAACACTACGAGGACAAAATATTACAATATTCGACAAACTTCTATGGATACAGGATGCGAAGAAAGTTCTAACAATTTTTTCAGATATTTTAAAAGTAGAAAAATGTTGCATAAACGAATAGATACATTCAAATGTAGAAATAATCACCTAGACCAACAACTGTAGCGCTGTACCAAATGTTTACAACAGATTTGCAAGTTTTCTTGAAAGAAGTTGTACATGCCCTGCAGTTAATTAACATAATCGTTTTCACATTATGTTGCGTGAGCTAAGATTAGCAATGACTTATAGGTTTTAAGATTTAAAATAAAAACGTCGCGTGTTCACGTGCAGAAGGGTGAAGTTATAACTAGAGCATTATTTCGAAAACCCAATAATTCTGCCAAAATCTTTGGAAATGAAAAGGAAGTTTAAACATCATTGTTTATTTGAGCGTGACAAAGCCCATTGACCAGTAAAGGGGATAAACGCAGGACTCATGCTATCACTGTTCTCTTGCATGGTCGAAATTTTTTTTTTTTTCAAATTCACGACCTGTAATCGCACTTTACCTTGTGGATCTGAGCAGTTATTGTAATCGACGTATTTGCACGCTTTCATTCTCTGCAAAAATCCTCAATTATTTTTACATGATACTTCAGCTGCTGCTTGTGAATTGCGCCTTCTTTATGAATGACGTATAATACTGGTCGATGTGAACGATTCTCCTCGCTATTTTTGGATTTGCTAAGTTAAGGTATTCCTTACTTGGTGTTTGGAAAAGTGGTGAAGACAAGACTGGACCACCGCCTCACTGTTGATAGTCGGCATTACCAATCCCCACTTATTCTCTCCAGACTGGCAGTGAACATTAGAGAAAAATTTACTGCAGTTTACCCGAATGTTAGCACCAACATTTCCAGCCGAAACTGAACATCAAGTTCTGTAGGAAAAGGTTCAAAACAAAAGAGCACTAGATTGCCAAAGTTTTTATGTGCCATACTCTCATACTGATGTCGCTCGATTGTGGTGAGGAAGTATAATTTCAGGAGCGTTATCTTGAATCGTCATTTCACTGGCGAAATAGTGCTTCTGATGTGTGAAAAGTTAAGCAAATAAATAATCACTAGACTAAATGAGCCAAACGCCATAGGAAGTGGATGGAGCAACGATTGAATCATAAGGAAACTCGGCTCACGAAAAACCTATTGTACGCAGGTCAAAATCGAAGTAAATGGTTTTGCGACCACAGAGTAGAGCATGGGCCCAGAGCTCTTAAAGACATCCTTGATATATTGAGGATTTTGAAAATCAGCGCTCAGTTTTTCGAATGAACGTTTCCTCTAGTTCTGCTACACAGCCGAGTCATAAATTGATAAATCAACTATGTTAATGGAATTTTGCACTACCAATGCTTGAATGACGCCATTTGAAATGTAACCGGCACACAGAAAGTTTAGATGCAGTGTGAAGTTTAGATCTTGTAAATCTACCTCATCTTTCAAGCTGAGGAAAACACAGCACCACCGAAGTGCGAATGAGCAGGTCATATAACGAGAGGATTACGTGAAAGGTGGACGGGAACGGTAGTAGAATGGGCTACACATGGATACATGCATTCCCGAGAGCGGCCACGTACTCCTTGAATCGACGTTTTTGTTGTCAAAATTATTCAGCCGCACTCGCAGCTGCCGAAACTCACACATCGCTCCAAGAGACTCTGATTCGTGACTATATTTAAACTAAACCACCATCATAAACGCAGATCGTAGGACAAAAAAGCCAAATAGATCCGAATGTGTTCGGATCCGCACAGCCGTCCAAGAATTGCCGTTCAAGTAGACAATTATGTAATTCGCTTCTCTTTATAGCCAATTATCAAAGAGAATATGCGGATCTTAGTGCCAAACACCATGGAGTGATTGGAGCTGTGACGTTGGGCTTTCTAAACACAGTGATTGTATTAAGAGTGGTAATGCGGTGAAGTTGGCAAAAGTTTTGGCGATTTCAACCTATCCAGAAGTTGCACGCACCTCGAATCAACTGTTTAATTATTTTGGTGGTTTATTAAAACTTTTATACACTGCCTGAATCACATGTAAAGATCAAGCGAAGAAAAGTCCTATGTTTCAAGTGACCATGATGCATTCGTCCTTTTAAATTTTTTTTTTGGATTTTTAGAGCTTATTAAAAAAGCTTCAAGGGCTGTGTCCGTTGATGTTTTTGATTCCTGGGCTATCCTGGTAGTCACTTTAGAATTTTTACCGTTGTGGTTTTCTTCTCTTTTTGAAGTATGAATCTACCACATAGATGGTCTTTTATGCGGTCACAAAATGGTCTACCTGTTTTGCTAGTGTATCCATCCCCTCATCTCTTGCCTGTTATTGAATATATTTCATGCCGAAGAATACATCTCCCTCTAGACTACACAGTTTGTTCGGTTGCATAATCAGTCGTAAAGACGATCGTGGACTAGCTGGCAGGAAGTGTTGGAGGTGGAGTTTCACAAAACTTCTAAGGCCACATCTTTGGGGCATCTCGTGATAGCGCTACTAATTTCGTGTTATGTGAATAGAAGGAAGTTCGAAAGGAGTATTATTCAGTCGTGAAAAATTCTTTTGAGAATTAATTCTACTGTTTGGACATACCACAATGGCTGATGATTCGTGGCCAATAGAAATGGTTATTTCTGAGTGAACTACAGCAATTCTCTAAATTCCTTTGTCTGGGCACACATTTTCAATTGTTCGGTACTTATTTTGATGGTCGCTTTCATGTGTGAAGGATAGAGAAGAATTTGGACTGATACATTTTTGTTACTTGATATGATATCATTTAATATTGTAGTCACTTTCTAGAAGCTTTATCTAAATCCCTAAGAATTCTCGTTCTTGGGAGCCAGTTTTCGATTGAACTTCTTCCTGCAGATTTCATATGCTTCTAAGGCCTGTTCAAAACATCGTATCTCTCCACTTTATCTTGTATGGTGCAGACAGTGAATTAGTCGTCTATGCGTCGACTGTAGAGCAATCGGCAGTGACCGAGAATTGGCACTTACACCTTACACATAAAGGTGATGGAAAAACTTGAAGCTAACTGTTTATGATTCCTAATTTTCTGCACAAGGTGCTATATAGTACCTTTTTTCAACAGCTGACGTTTCGGCAGCTCGCCTTCTTCAAAACCTGAAGTTGTCTGCAATAAACACATTCATTACTTCTTTGAAAAAAATCCGAGACCGAGTTGATACATATTCTGATGATCCCAGTTGGCAGACCTCCTCTGTGTTGTTAATTGTTGATACATGCCTAACTCTCTAAGTTGCATAAAATATTTTTCACCACCGAAAGATTGAGCAAATAGTACATTGCTTCAAGAGGGCATTAGTTGCTTGACTGATTAGCAATGCATTTTTATATTTACCTCATGTTCCATATCAAATTCGAGATGGGCTTGCAATGCAGAGCACTCTGAGACGCTAGTATAAAGGGAGGTAACATCAAATGACTTTATCACTTGCGAGTTATTTCGATGAGCGCACAACAGGCAATTTAGAGATATTTTGGTATTGGACAAATAAATTTGTAAGAATTTAAGCGCTTGAGCGATAATAAGAGTCACCAACTGTGTTATACTATTTGTAGATTCGCCTACACAGCTGATGACAGGTATAATTTGAATGTTGATTTATCGGTTAACGCACGATCATTAGTAGATGTTAGCTTATGCGGTTTATTGATTAGGTATATGTCCAGATAATTCAGAGCGTCAAGTGAGATTTTGTCGACTGTATCATATAGCAGGGAACTAACGAGGCTATGAGGCGGAAACACATGTCTTCCACTGTATAAGTGCCAATAACGGACTTCATGAAAGACTCAAAATACATTGTCAGATAATATCGGTTCATTGTTAAGCCTTATCAAGAGAATCGTATGGCACCGCAATGTGCAATATCATTTTTTATGAGCAATTCATTGTTTTGTAATTTCAAGGGCATGTGTCAACCAAAAATAGACGTTTTCATGCCTCCTCTATTACATGCGGCCGTTTACCGATCGCTAACTGCCTTTAGTGGTTACAAAAATCCGAATTTCGTTAAAAAATTACCAGATTGTCATTGTAATGGTCGCACCGTCGCTCAAAAATCAACGTCGGGCTCAACGGGTTAGGAATAAAGGTGGGATGCAGTGAACTGGTGTATGCTGGAAAGCATAAAAGGCAGTTGTGTAAAAAATTTTATCATTAAAATACATAATTCTTAGAAACATCACTGCAGGATTTTTACTCTGAGTTTATTTTTCAGAAGACTGCTGTGACTTTTCAATTCCTCGTTGTTCAGGTAAGAAACGTATTGAGCAGAAGCGGCAGAGGGTAGAAAATAATTCAACGGCGAGCAGAAAATGAATACGCCGATACTAAAAGACGAAAAATGCCTTTATTCATTTCTCACACATAATATACGTCGACTGGAAAATGCAAATGTAGCGTTCATATCTATGTATATTTAGTTCAATCCATATTTTATGAGGCCCAAGGAGGACGGGGCTCTCAGGATTTTTTTTGAAATGTCGTCGCATTTTTCACTTCCCAAAAAAAAGCAGAAGAGAGAAAGAACTTTCAGGCTAGAAAAAGTGGTCAATGAGTCAGCGCATTCAACGAAAAAAGTAATCAGGGAGCCTCAAAGTAAGACTAAAATGTACAGTGCTAGTTTGCTCGAAAATGAAAATTGTGCATTGCTTCTTTTGTATATCTTCCATAAACACCTCAGAGAACTGAGTGGTGAGCAAGAAACGGCCCCAAGCGGGAATCGTACCCGCGCTTCATCCTATCCGGGGACGCTTGCTCCACCACTACACCACCGAGGCACATTTGTCCGACCACTCATTCTTCAGCATTTCTATGTTAGCTACCAGCCACCAACCTCCAACAGGTTTGGTCGGATATGCGATTTCGCTTCATAAACCCAGTTGAGCTGACAGCCATTATGATAAGTAATACCTAAAATCTTTAGTGTTATTACTGCCTTTTCTAGTGTTATGATGCTTCATGAATGCTTAAGAGAATTGAGTGGTGAGCAAAAAACGGCCTCAGACGGGAATTGACAGCTCACCACTCAATTTCCCTTAGGTATATGTGAAACATCATAACACTACGAAAAGGCAGTAATAACCCCAAAGATTTCGTGCATAACTTTCGTAATAATTTTCAATGTAGGCTTTTACTGTGTGTGACGAACTGTATTAAATATTGTTATACTTTTTGCTAATCGGAATTCGGTCGTATTGCGTCGTAAACGGTTCGAAACACTAACAAGGTATGTGATAGGAAGTGTTAATGAAGGCATAGCGAGCTGGATTGAGAAAAAATAGATTTTTTGCAAACAGGCACACATACGTACATACATGTACTTGTAGGCACTCTCATACATGCACACACACTCATACACACTTATACTTGTCAAACTAATCTTTTCATTCCGAGAAGAGAAAACGGTGAAACGTGAGAGATTGTAGAATGGAGTAATAAAAACCATATAGCAGCTATTAAGCGGAAGAACTACTACTTTTTCTCATCTCTTGGACTTGTGACTATCAATTTATCTAGTTGCAGATGATCACTGTAGTTATTCGTTGCGCAGTAAATCACAACAGCCAGGCCGTGAATCTCACACAAGCTGGCCGATGAATTTGCGCAAAAATAGCCAGCTTCTGTTCTAAACACATCCGGCAGTGTGTCCACGCAACACATAGACTAGTGCCTTACAGTTGGCAACCAAGAAATGTTTTTCATGAAATTCGGGCAGTCTTTTGCTTTACAGCTATTCACAGTCTAAACCGAAGCAGAATCTTGGGAAAGAGTCACGTCTCCAGCAGTTCACTCGTCTACAGACGCAACTTGGAGCTCGGCTGCGACTTCCACCTTTCCTGGCTCTACAATATCCTGGTCATATCACATTGTAAAAGAGCGTATGTGGCACAGTTGTTAGAGGTGCTCTGCGTCTCACACAAGGTCAATGGTTCGATATCGCTCTCATGGCTCACCAAGCCATCCATCCCTCTGGAGTCGGTAACCTGATACCAGACAGGTCTCGGATTAGTTTGATAGGAGAAGCAGCACCTCCATTTGAGCAACTAAGTGGATCACGTATTGAAAGCGTTATCTTGAAAGTTAATTTGTGGCGGCCGACGTAATTGGGATCTGGATTTAGTGATCACTTTCTAATGAAGTAATGGAGATGTTCGGCCGACTGGCATGTGGACAGCTTAATCTTCCCACTCTCTACGAACGAGAACCGCAGAAACGCCAGCTGTTTGAATAGATTGTGTCATAAAAATCTCGTGTCTGACTCAAAAAGAGAGACAAGAAATTATTTGATGGAAGACTCACAGCAGCATTCCGCATCATGTATTGTTATGTTGATTCTAACAGTTTTCGTACATTTTGTGAGTTACTCATTTGAGAATTCCTGCTTCTCAGGTCCAGCGGTGGACTTTGTTATGCTCAATGCTGAAGGAACAACATTTTATGACAAGAATATATTTGCAGAATTTTAGACATTGAAGAGAATAATTCAATATTAAGAAAAAATTACCAGATATTTGAACCAGAATGTGAATGCCTGAAGATGGGATTTGGTCACTTTTCGATAGGCGAATGAGTGAATTTTTAGCCGAAACTTCAGAGCTGTAAAATCAATTCCGGCTACTATTCCAAACCTTATAATATCAATTAGTTCACAGCAGAGATTTGGCCTGCAAAAGTATGTGGGAACTTCTCAATTACTTCTCAAGTAAAGTAGTAAGCACAAAATCATGACATTGTGCATTTCAAGATAAAAGCCTTTTGGATACATAGCAAAGGCCCAAAAACGAACCGAAAGGAGTGAGTGCCTTGTAATTACGCGTAACCTCGATCCATACCTCAGACTGATCTCTCCGGCCTGAGTTAGGCGCGGCCCACTGATGCACTGACCCTAGGCGGCTGGTCTTCTTTGACTAATTGATAGACACAAAACATCATACCATTGAGTGAGTTTTTGCAGTGAAGTTTCTGCCATGCCATCCAAAAATTTGTTCCTTGCGCTTTCTCCTAGGTTTATGGAGGCTTTGGCTGGGTGCATGTGGATCAATGTGATCTTTTCAGGCTTTGAAGAAGGGGTTCCACCGAAACGATAGCCCACCTCGAATATTGTATATTCATGCTGCATCAGACTGTATGATTGCATGCTTGGCTAGTATTCAGTTAATAATATCAATACATCTCGGATAGGCTAAACAGAAGAAAGTACTCATTTCAATATAATCTACTGCTCTCCACTCCGATTGTTCAACACCCACATGGTTGCTAGTTTATTGATAGTGTACTTCCACAATGAACATCGATTAGATAAGAATGTTTGACTCATGAATACCGCAGTTCACCTTCAATTTCAGCTGACAGTGACCGTTACCGTGTACAAATGCGAACCAAACGGACCCGATCTTAGCATTCGAAGCGCTCTGTCCACAACATTTTGCCACATCGTTCTCGACCAATTAGCCATGATGATGTTCGTAGTCTACATAGAATTTTTTCTTTATAGAATGAAGTTGTGCGAGTAAAAAAGCTGTCCAAACCGTCAGAGTTCCTGAGAGGGACAAGTGCTCGCTGTTGATAGGCACTGCAACCTCCTGACATTTCTTCGGCCCCTGTCCCCCCGGGCAAATTCCCGTCACCGTGCTGCCGACGAAAATACAGCTTTCCATCGGTGCCACTGCAAGAAACTATAGGTCTCAGAAACACTTCTTGTTCTGTGCACTAAGCAACAGGAAAAATCAAAACAGTGTCGTACACTATTCCCTTTACTTCTCAAAGCCTACAAAACTTCACTTATCAACATACTGAATACTGTATCATTCTGAACATGAAATGAATGTAACATTCGAGAAAATATTCTCAATTTGAAGAATTTTGATGTTATGGCTCTATGATAGTTTTCCTCAAACTCTGAATTATTTTATAATAAGTTCATAGAAATGTTTGCAAAAGCCAAGTACAGATCTGTCTTAGAGTTCGGATTGGAATTTCCTAAATGAATGTTTACTACTGGAGACTTACCGTCTTCTGGTCTCATTAACATCTTACATAGCAATGGTTCGTAAGTGGTATTGACTTGAAGTTGATCCACAGTGTTGGAGATCACAAAATCAGGCAAGAGTGCTCTCCGACCTTCGATTTCGAGAACATCGACGACCTAAGACGTTAATCTTCTTCAGTATTTCACCGAGTGGCTCGGAAGTATTTTCAACGAACATATGTTAAATTTGACAAGTTAGGTTAGCTTTAGAGACTGAAGATCTTTGAAGAAATTGCAGCTCATCTCATACGTCTTTTCAGAAGTCACGAAAAAAGATTGAAATGCCTAAGTTGTAAACTCACTGTTTGCATTGCAAAACGTTGTGCAAGTGCCTGAACAGCATCCTTGCTGGTAGCAATACCAGGGAATAGGGCAGAGATTGCTTTATTATCTGTGTAAACGGCGATAATAGGTAAGTTGCTGGGCCCGCTGGCAGTGAAGGTCCTAGTGCTCGCTGCAACGAAATTTCATAGGTTTTGTAGCAAGTGGTTGTAAATTAATTTATTGAATACTTCAAAAATTGGCTCTCCTCGTCATAACCATTCAATAACACTTTCTTTATAATTTAGCTAATATCACGCAGTTGAAAAATAAACTTTATTCGGCCGATATGTCCATTCCTCTTCATTTCTTCAGAGACCATAATTCTAGTTGATCGTCCACGACCTGTTCTGAGAACTGTTTCAAGCCTCCTCAAGCTTTAGCATATCACTGGCTCATGTACATTTTGGCAATCTTTCAAAATAAATCGATGCTCTCAAGTGACATTGTTTAACAGCAGATCGAAGATGAATATCTATATAACCGAATGCCATCGACTTTGAAAAGGCTTAGACAACATTTCACAAACCACTATCAACTTGCAACTAACGATGGCAATTTGTATGTCAGTCATCTTGAATACGATAATAGCGCTAAATAAAATTCTTCATTCGAGCGATGTCCCTTTGCGGAAAACTGGACGTGAAAAAACCAAGACGAAGACCACAACGATGGCTAACGACAGTGGAGAATCAAATCTAATCATGGGCTCCGAGATGACGAAGACTTTGAAACGTTAACCCATTAAAGTTCGTTTATAAACTCCTGGTGTAGCTAAATCACAAAAGTCACTGAGTTGAAAAACTTCTTGGTTTTACCTTCCTTCTTATACAGAATTAAAATCCCTGTCTATAGATAGCGCAGATTGTGACAACAATTGAGCAATGATGGAGTTCTAGGGATGGTTATTCTGATTAGAGCTCTTAACCTTCTAAGAATGGAAATATTTGTATATCTATAGCAATTCTTATTCATTACTTTGTCCTCTAGGAATCACTCCACATCCAAACACGGTTGAGATTGAGACTAGCAACAAAATCACAACTGAACAACTCGAAAGTCCTGCCTTGTTTGCAAAAATAAACATTTCCTTGAAATAGAATAAGTATCATAGACTAAACTAAGACTGATATTCGTTTTATTTAAGCGCTTATAACGGTGGTATGATGTTCCAAATATATACCTATTGATGTAGAGCAATGTGAAAAACTTTCGCGTCAGCTGGGACTCGAACCCGCACCTCACTCTTTCCAGGAATGCGTACTCTATCAGTTACACTACTGACGCCCATTTTGTACGTCGCTCTTCCTACGCTTCAGCGCACCTATCTGTCAGCCGCCAGCCGTCAACGGCCTGGCCCTGGTAATCGGTCTCGACATTGAACCCAGTCAAGGTGACAGAAATTGGGTATTAAAGATCAGATGATATTCGTTTTATTTAACCGCTTATAGCGGTGTTATGATGTTTCAAATATATACCCACTGATGTAGAGCAATGTGCAAAACTTTCGCGTGGCAGGACTAGAACCCGCACCTCACTCTTTCAGAAATGCGTGCTCTATCCGTTACAATACTGAAGCCCATTCCGACTACTGACCCCTATCTGACGCCCAACGCCCATACGATCTTTAATACCCATTATCTGTCTGGTCTTTGATTTTTTCTGGTTTTTTCAAGTGCTTTAAAGGATGTCTAACTTGCTAAATTCAGAACAAAATCTTTGAAAGCGTAGTTTGTGATACATTGTGTTAATGCGAAGCTCAAAAGACCAGTTATCAGGATGAAAAAATTTCTGTTAAATCTCTGATGGAAATGGACTGCGTGGGAGCGAGAAGTTATAGACAAATTCCAGTGTATGCGCCAATTTCCCAAGTTGCTCGGCTTATATTCGGTTCCCGCCTTCTTATTTCTGATGCTACGACAGTCGACAAAGCGCCTGAATCAGAACTGCAATTCTGAGCAAAAGTCTTCCAGGGAAGATATCGATTGATAAAAACGGAGCGATCTTCTCATTACAGAATTTTTCGGTGACAAATTTCTGAGCAAAAACTGCGTTTGTGAAACTTTGATGTTCTTGTTAGCCTCTTACATTTAGCACGCTCATAAATTATAGTTTTAACGGAGTGGTCAACTGATAGCCAAATTGAGTGGATCTATAGAACTTCAATTGTATGGTTGAGAAATAGGCGCGTATTTAGATGTTAGAAAAATCCACCAATACGAGGACTTTAACGAGAAATCGTGTCAGGATTGGGTTCTAGAATGAACAGCTGCATGAAGACATCAAATGTTGCCAAGAGATAGGAAGTATTTTCCAACGATGAAGTCGCCAACGTATTGAAACGGGAAAGCACAGTGAACGTAAAGAGTGTAGTTGATGTGATGATAAGCAGACGCTACCTGTTCATCTTTTCAAACGTTTCGCGGTGCATGTTTACAGAAAGCCGTTTCCGCATTTTCCCCACGATGTGGAGGGAAAACAAAATTTGTTATTGCACATTTCACAAAGTGAAATTTCATTTCTTTGTGTAGTGGTTACAATCCCTCTAGTGGTCTCTCCATTTCTGTAATGTTTCTG